>NCTC01003562.1:0-142808 GCA_002319775.1 Fagopyrum tataricum
AAGTTGATATGCAATCACAATGGAGCAATTGCTAACTTAGCAATCAGGTGGAAAGGAAGACTAAACTAAACCGGGAGAACAAACCGACCTACGGCACATCCAATGCTTGGAAATCACAAGGGAGCCGGCTGTCTAGTCAAAGTAGAGATCAAGGAGGCCATAAGGAGGAGAGGAAACCGGCGCCTATGGGCAAGAAGGCAAAGAAGAGCTACCACACCTTCCACTACACCACGACCCTTGAATGAGCCTTCAAGTGGTCCTCGAGAGAGTACTTCTAACTCTAACTCTAGAACTAGGGATATTGTGTTTTAAATGCCAAGGTAGAGGTCACATGAGTAGGGAATGTCCTAATAGACGCACTTTGATCATAAATCATCTAGGGCAATATGAAAGTGAAGATGACTTGGATTTTGATAATGAAAATGCACTAGTTGATGATCATGAGCAAAATGAAAGTGATGATTGCATTGAGTATGAGCATGGTGAATCATTGATAGCTAGGAGAACTTTGCATGTCCAACTAGCACCTTGTGAGGATAATCAACGTGAAAATCTTTTTCATACAAGATGTAGCATTAAAGGAAAGTGTGTAATGTGATAATTGATGGAGGGAGTTGTTGCAACATAGCTAGCACTGAAATGGTTAATAAATTGCAACTTTCTACATTTTATCACCCTAGACCATATAAGTTACATTGGATGAATGAGTGTGGGGAACTTAAGGTAAATAAGCAAACTAGGGTCAATATAACATTAGGATCATATGAGGATATAATTGTATGTGATGTTGTGCCCATGAATGCTTGTCACTTGTTGCTTGGCCGTCCATGGCAATATGATAGGAAGGTTGTGCATGATGGTTTTTCTAACAAATATAGTTTTGAGTATAAAGGTAAAACTTTAACACTTAAGCCTATGACACCCTTACAAATAGCTGAATATTATGAGAACAAGAGGATAGATCAAGAAGCCTCTCAAAAATCTAAAAATTCACGGCCTAAGTGTAAGGAGGATAAAAACCCATCAAACTCTTTTTAGCCCAACCAACAAGTAGCTACCTTGAGTCGAGGAATGAATATGTGAATAATTATGCTTCTATGGATGTCCTAATGTTGAGTTTGTGTAAGTCATTAGTAACGGCAACCAAGGAAGCCAAACCTCCACTCCCTAGCTCTATCCAAGGTCTATTAGACGAGTTTAAGGACGTCTTTCCTGAGGAAATTCCGGCTGGCTTGCCGCCCATTAGGGGCATTGAACACCAAATAGATTTAATCCCCGGAGCCACTCTTCCCAATAGACCGGCCTATAGGATGAACCCTAAGGAAGCCCAAGAAATTCAAAACCAGGTTCAAGACTTGCTAGATAAGGGGTATGTTAGGGAAAGCTTAAGTCCTTGTGCCGTTCTCGTCCTCTTAGTACCCAAGAAAGATAATACTTAGAGAATGTGCATTGATTGTAGAGCGATCAATAACATTACTATCAAGTATAGGCACCCCATCCCACGTCTAGATGAATTGCTTGATGAGCTACATGGAGCCACAATCTTTACTAAGATTGACCTTAGGAGTGGCTACCATCAAATTAGAATGAGGGAAGGGGATGAGTGGAAAACGGCCTTTAAAACCAAGTTTGGTCTCTATGAGTGGTTAGTAATGCCTTTTGGACTAACTAATGCTCCTAGTACTCTCATGAGATTGATGAATCATATTTTGAGACCCTACATTGGTTTGTTTGTTGTGGTATATTTTGATGACATTCTTATCTATAGTAAGTCATTAAAAGAACATGAAGATCATTTGAGAGATGTGCTTGCTACATTGCGTATAGAATAATTGTATGCTAATATGAAAAAGTGTGATTTCTATACTAACCGAGTCATTTTTCTTGGATTTATAGTAAGTGCCAATGGCTTGCAAGTGGATGAGGAAAAGATCAAAACCATTAATGAATGGCCTACCCCTCGATCGGTTAGTGATGTAAGGAGCTTCCATGGCTTAGCTACCTTCTATAGAAGATTTGTGAGGGATTTTAGCACCATTGTCGCACCGCTCACGGCTTTGACCAAAAAGAAGGTTCCATTTGAGTGGAATGAACCTCAACAAAGAGCATTTGAGGAGCTAAAGAAACGTCTCACCCAAGCACCACTCCTAGCTCTACCGGATTTCACTAAGCCTTTCGAGGTTGAGTGTGACGCTTCCGGCATAGGCATTGGAGGCGTACTCATGCAGGAAGGTAAGCCTCTAGCTTTCTTTAGTGAGAAATTGAAGGGTGCATGCTTAAATTATTCCACATATGACAAAGAATTGTATGTCTTGTTTAGAGTGCTCAAAACGTGGCAACATTATCTTTGGCCCCAAGAGTTTGTTTTGAAAACAGATCATGATTCACTTAGACACTTTAGGAGCCAAGATAAGCTAGATAGGAGGCATGGTAGATGGATGAAATTCTTTGAAACTTTTCCTTACATTATCAAGTATAAGAAGCGAAAAGATAATGTAGTGGCGGATGCCTTATCTAGAAGATACACTTTGATCACCACTTTGGATTCTAGGATGTTAGGTTTCACTTACATTAAGGAATTATATGTGGATGATGCTGATTTTGGGGAGATATTTCATAGATGTACTACACAAGAGCCTTATGATAAGTATTTTTTATTTGAGGGATTTTTGTTTAAAGTAAATAAGGTTTGCATACCTAGATGTTCCCTTAGGTTGTTATTGGTGGAAGAAGCCCATAAAGGAGGTTTAATGGGACACTTTGGGAGAGATAAGACCTATCACATGTTGCAAACCCATTTTTATTGGGCTCACATGCTAAGAGATGTAGAACACATGCTTAAGAAGTGCATTGAATGTCTTAAGGCGAAGTCTAGATCACAACCCCACGGTTTGTACACTCCTTTACCTACGCCTAGTGCCCCTTGGGAAGACATAAGTATGGATTTCATTGTAGGGATACCTAGGACTAAGAAATGAAGAGATTCAATTTTTTTGGTGGTAGATAGATTCTCTAAAATGGCACATTTTATTCCATGTCATAAACTGATGATGCATACAATGTCGCAAATTTATTCTTTAAGGAGATAGTTAGATTGCATGGAATACCTAAGACCATTGTTAGTGATAGAGATGTTAAGTTCTTAAGTTTCTTTTGGAAAACTCTTTGGGGAAAGATGGGAACAAGATTGCTATTTTCGAACTCTAGCCATCCTCAAACGGATGGACAAACGGAAGTCACCAATAGGACTCTAACTACACTCCTTAGAACCATTTTGAAAGACAATTTGAAGGAATGGGAAGACGTTTTACCACATGTCGAGTTTGCTTATAATCGAACAATGCATTCTTCCACTTCTTTGTCACCTTTTAAATGTGTTTATGGTTTTAACCCTTTGACTCCTATGGATCTTTTACCGATCCCTCAAAAGGATCGAGTAGCTTTTGATGCTTTGGAACAGGCGGAAATGATTAAGGAACTCCATGAAAAGACCAAAAGCTAAGCTTGAAAGGAAAGGAGTTGAAGTCGCAACTAGAAACAACAAGGGACGAAGACAATTGGTTTTCCAACCCGGTGATCTAGTTTGGTTACATCTAAGGAAGGAGAGGTTCCCGGAGAAACGCCAATAGAAGCTAGCTCCACGGGGTGACGGACCATTCAAAATTCTTCACCGGGTTAACGACAATGCATATGTTTTAGACCTACCGGAGGACTATGGAGTAAGCACAACTTTCAACGTGGGAGATTTGAGCCTCTATGAAGGAGAGTTGGAACAAGGAAATAATTCGGGGTCGAATTCTTCCCAAGAAGGGGTGGATGACGGAGGACCATTACGTGAGCCATTGCATGACTCACATGATAGGACCCAAGGACCCATTACAAGGGCAAGAGCTAAGGAGATCCAAGAGTTTACGTCAAGGGAGTTGTTAATACATGGCAACATGCATGAGTTATTTAATATTCATAAGTCACTTATTAATTGCTTGGTGATTTCAGGAGTTGAAATGCAAGAGGAGGAGGACATGCAAACGTTGGATAACCATCAAAAGAAGATGGAAGTTGAAACCAACATGGAACAAGCAAGCGGAAGCAAAGAGCTAGGCGACAACGAACGGCAAGCAGCGGACGTAGGCATGGTCTTGAAGGCGAACGGACAAGCAAGCATGGAAAGCCCGTCCCGCCTGACGCTCTCGGCCTCACAAGAACATCCCGTCCCGAACCCTAATTCCCGCCCGGTCCCGCTAGCACTATCCATCCCGAACCCTAATCTCCGCCCGGCCTCGTTAGTCCCGTCCGGCGTGAACCCTAATTTCCGCCCGGTCCCGCTAGCACTATCCGTCCCGAACCCTAATCTCCGCCCGTCCTCGTTAGTCCTGCCCGGCGTGAACCCTAATTCCCGCCCGGCCTCGGTAGCCTCAACCGGTGTGAACCCTAAACCCCGTCCATCATTATCGATACCCTCCGCCACGAGTCCCAACTCCCGCCTATCTTCGTCAACACCTTCCGCCTATCTTCGTCAACTCCCGCCTATAATACATCAAGTTGAACACTATTACAGTTTTTACTTTGATTATGTTGTCTCTACTACTCTCCTCCTTGTAGATAGACGTTGGTTGTACTTAACTCTCAACAATAACCAATTAGATGAGTACATAGACTAACCTGGTGATTAACAAGCCTTTTTGATTTGTTGTGGATCTATAGTACATCAATTTGAACACTAGTATAGTGTTCAATGTGATTATGTTGTCGCTACTACTCTCCTCCTTGTAGATAGGCTTTGGTTGTACTTAACTCTCAACAATAAACAAGGAGATGAGTACACAGACTAACCTGGTGATTAACTAGCCTTGTTGATTCGTTGTGAATCTATAATACATCAATTTGAACAATATTATAGTGTTCAATTTGATTATGTTTTCTCTACTACTTTCCTCCTTGTAGAAAGGCGTTGGTTTTACTTAACTCTCAACAATAATCTAGCCTAATTGATAATGTTGTCTCTACTACTCTCCTCCTTGTAGATAAGCGTTGATTGTTCTTAACTTTCAACAATAAACAAGGAGATGAGTACTTAGACTAACCTGGTGGTTAACTAGCCTTGTTTATTAGTTATGGATCTAATATACATCAATTTGAACACTATTATAGAGTTTCGTTGACTATGTTGTCTCTACTACTCTACTCCTTGTAGATAGACGTTGATTGTACTTAATTCTGAACAATAAACACGGAGATGAGTACATAGACTAACCTGGTGATTAACTAGCCTTGTTGATTCATTGTGGATCTATAATACATCAATTTTAACACTCTTATAGTGTTCAATATGATTATGTTGTCTCTACTACTCTCCTCCTTGTAGATATCCATTGATTGTACTTAACTCTCAATAATAAACAAGGAGATGAGTACATAGACTAACCTAGTGATTAACTAGCCTTGTTGATTCGTTGTGGAACTATAATACATCAATTTGAACACTATTATAGTGTTCAATGTGATTATGTCGTCTCTATTGCTCCCCTCCTTGTAGATAGGTGTTGGTTGTACTTAACTCTCAACAATAAACAAGGAGATGAGTACATAGACTAACCTGGTGATTAACTAGCCTTGTTGATTCGTTGTGGTTCTATAATACATCAATTTGAACACTATTATAGTGTTCAATTTAATTATGTTGTCTCTACGGCTCTCCTCCTTGTAGATAGGCGTCGGTTGTACTTAACTCTTAACAATAAAGAACGAATTGATACATAGACTAACCTGATGATTAACTAGCCTTGTCGATTTGTTGTGGATCTATAAATACATCAATTTGAACACTATTATAGTGTTCAATGTGATTACTTTGTCTCTTCTACTCTCCTTCTTGGACATAGGCGTTGGTTGTACTTAACTCTCAACAATAAACAAGGAATGAGTACATAGACTAAGCTGGTGATTAACTAGCCTTGTTGATTCGTTGTGGATCTATAATACATCAATTTGAACACTTTTATAGTGTTCAATTTGATTATGTTGCCTCTACTGCTCTCCTCCTTGTTGGTTGTACACTTTTATAGTGTTCAATTTGATTTCGTTGTGGATCTATATTACATCAATTTGATTATGTTGTCTCTACTACTCTCCTCCTTGTAGATAGGCGTTGTTTGTACTTAACTCCCAACAATAAACAAGGAGATGAGTACATAGACAAACCTGGTAATTAACTAGCCTTGTTGATTCGTTGTGGATCTATAATACATCAATTTGAACACTATTATAGTGTTCAATTTGATTATGTTGTCTCTACTACTCCCCTCCTTGTAGATATGCGTTGGTTGTACTTAACTCTTTACAATAAACAAAGAGATGAGTACATAGACTAACCTGGTGATTAACTAGCCTTGTTGATTCGTTGTGGATCATATAAATACATCAATTGGATAACTTTTATAGTGTTCAATGTGATTATGTTGTCTCTATTACTCTCCCTCTTATAGATAGGTGTTGGTTGTACTTAACTATCAACAATAAACAAGGAATGAGTACATAGACTAACCTAATGATTAAATGGCCTTGTTGATTTGTTGTGGATCTATAATACATCGATTTGAACACTATTATAGTGTTCAATTTGATTATATTGCCTCTACTACTCTCTTCCTTGTAGATAGGCATCGGTTGTACTTAACTCTTTACAATAAAGAAGGGGATAAGTACTTAGACTAACCTGGTGATAACTAGCGTTGTTAATTAGTTGTGGATCTATAATACATCAATTTGAATAATAATATAGTGTTCAATTTGATTATGTTGCCTCTACTACTCTCCTCCTTGTAGATAGACGTTGATTGTACTTAACTCTCAACAATAAACACGGAGATGAGTACATAGACAAACCTGGTGATTAACTAGCCTTTTTGATTCGTTGTGAATCTACAATATATCAATTTTAACACTATTATAGTGTTCTATTTGATTATGTTATCTCTACTATTCTCCTCTTTGTAGATAGCCGTTGATTGTACTTAACTCTAAATATTAAACAAGGAGATAAGTACATAGACTAAACTGGTGATTACATAGCCTTGTTGATTCGTTGTAGATCTATAATACATCAATTTGAACACTATTATAGTGTTCTATTTGATTATTTCGCCTCTATTGCTCTCCTCCTTGTAGATAGGTGTTGGTTGTACATAACTCTCAACAATAAACAAGGAGATGAGTACATAGACTAACGTGGTGATTAACTAGCCTTGTTGATTGGTTGTGGATCTATAATACATCAATTTGAACATTATTATAGTGTTCGATTTGATTATGTTGTCTGTATTGCTCTCGTCCTTGAAGATAAGCGTTTGTTGTACTTAACTCTCAACATTAAACAAGAAGATGAGTACATAGACTAACCTGGTGATTAACTAGCCTTGTCGATTCGTTGTGGATCAATAATTACATCAATTTAAACACTAGTATAGTGTTCAATGTGATTATGTTGTCGCTACTACTCTCCTCCTTGTAGATAGGCTTTGGTTGTACTTAACTCTCAACAATAAACAAGGAGATGTGTACATAGACTAACCTGGTGATTAACTAGCCTTGTTGATTCGTTGTGGATCTATAATACATCAATTTGAACACTATTATAGTGTTCAATTCGATTATGTTGTCTCTACTGCTCTCCTCCTTGTTGGTTGTACACTTTTATAGTGTTCAATTTGATTTCGTTGTGGATCTATATTACATCAATTTGATTATGTTGTCTCTACTACTCTCCTCCTTGTAGATAGGCGTTGTTTGTACTTAACTCCCAACAATAAACAAGGAGATGAGTACATAGACAAACCTGGTAATTAACTAGCCTTGTTGATTCGTTGTGGATCTATAATACATCAATTTGAACACTATTATAGTGTTCAATTTGATTATGTTGTCTCTACTACTCCCCTCCTTGTAGATATGCGTTGGTTGTACTTAACTCTTTACAATAAACAAAGAGATGAGTACATAGACTAACCTGGTGATTAACTAGCCTTGTTGATTCGTTGTGGATCATATAAATACATCAATTGGATAACTTTTATAGTGTTCAATGTGATTATGTTGTCTCTATTACTCTCCCTCTTATAGATAGGTGTTGGTTGTACTTAACTATCAACAATAAACAAGGAATGAGTACATAGACTAACCTAATGATTAAATGGCCTTGTTGATTTGTTGTGGATCTATAATACATCGATTTGAACACTATTATAGTGTTCAATTTGATTATATTGCCTCTACTACTCTCTTCCTTGTAGATAGGCATCGGTTGTACTTAACTCTTTACAATAAAGAAGGGGATAAGTACTTAGACTAACCTGGTGATAACTAGCGTTGTTAATTTGTTGTGGATCTATAATGCATCAATTTGAATAATAATATAGTGTTCAATTTGATTATGTTGCCTCTACTACTCTCCTCCTTGTAGATAGACGTTGGTTGTACTTAACCCTCAACAATAAACAAGGAGATGAGTACATAGACAAACCTGGTGATTAACTAGCCTTTTTGATTCGTTGTGAATCTACAATATATCAATTTGAACACTATTATAGTGTTCTATTTGATTATGTTATCTCTACTATTCTCCTCTTTGTAGATAGGCGTTGGTTGTACTTAACTCCAAACATTAAACAAGGAGATAAGTACATACACTAAACTGGTGATTACATAGCCTTGTTGATTCGTTGTAGATCTATAATACATCAATTTGAACACTATTATAGTGTTCTATTTGATTATTTTGCCTCTATTGCTCTCCTCCTTGTAGATAGGCGTTGGTTGTACATAACTCTCAACAATAAACAAGGAGATGAGTACATAGACTAACGTGGTGATTAACTAGCCTTGTTGATTGGTTGTGGATCTATAATACATCAATTTGAACATTATTATAGTGTTCGATTTGATTATGTTGTCTGTATTGCTCTCGTCCTTGAAGATAAGCGTTTGTTGTACTTAACTCTCAACATTAAACAAGAAGATGAGTACATAGACTAACCTGGTGATTAACTAACCTTGTTAATTTGTTGTGGATATATAATACATCAATTTGAACACAATTATAGTGTTCAATGTGATTATGTCGTCTCTACTGCACTCCTTGTAGATAGGGGTTGGTTGTACTTAACTCTCAACAATAAACAAGGAGATGAGTACATAGACTAACCTGGTGATTAACTAGCCTTGTTGATTCGTTGTGGATCTATAATGCATCAATTAGAACACTATTATAGTGTTCAATTTGATTATGTTTTCTCTACTGCTCGCCTCCTTGTAGATAGGCTTTGGTTGTCCTTAACTCTCAAATTAAACAAAAAGATGAGTACAAAGACTAAATTGGTGATTACATAGCCTTGTTGATTCGTTGTATATCTAAAATACATAAATTTGAACACTATTATAGTGTTCTATTTGATTATGTTGCCTTTACTGCTCTCCTCTTTGTAGATAGGCGTTTGTTGTACTTAACTCTCAACATTGAACAAGAAGATGAGTACATAGACTAACCTGGTGATTACATAGCCTTATTGATTCGTTGTAGATCTATAAAACATCAATTTGAACTCTATTATAGTGTTCCATTTGATTATGTTGCCTCTACTGCTCTCATCCTTGTAGATAGGCGTTGGTTGTATTTAACTCTCAACAATAAACAAGGAGATGAGTAGATAGATTAACCTGGTGATTAACTAGCCTTGTTGATTTGTTCGTAATCTATAAATACATAAATTTGAACAATATTTAACTATTCATTGTGATTATGTTGTCTCTACTACTCTCCTCCTTGTAGACAGGTGTTGGTTGTACTTAACTCTCAACAATAAACAAGGAAATGAGTACATAGACAAACCTGGTGATTAACTAACCTTTTTGATTTGCTGTTGATCTATAATACATCAATTTGAACACTATTGTAGTGTTCATTTTGATTATGTTGTCTCTACTGCTCTCCTCTTTGTAGATAGGGGTTGGTTGTACTTAACTCCCAACATTAAACAAGGAGATACGTACATATACTAACTTGGTTATTACATAGCCTTGTTGATTCGTTGTAGATCTATAATACATCAATTTGAACACTATTATAGTGTTCCATTTGATTATGTTGCATCCACCGCTCTCCTCCTTCTAGATGTCTGTTGGTTGTACTTAACTCTCAACAATAAACAAGAAGATGAGTACATAAACTAACCTGGTGATTAACTAGCCTTGTTGATTCGTTGTGGATCAATAATTACATCAATTTAAACACTAGTATAGTGTTCAATGTGATTATGTTGTCGCTACTACTCTCCTCCTTGTAGATAGGCTTTGGTTGTACTTAACTCTCAACAATAAACAAGGAGATGTGTACATAGACTAACCTGGTGATTAACTAGCCTTGTTGATTCGTTGTGGATCTATAATGCATCAATTTGAACACTATTATAGTGTTCAATTCGATTATGTTGTCTCTACTGCTCTCCTCCTTGTAGATAGGCTTTGGTTGTCCTTAACTCTCAACATTAAACAAAAAGATGAGTACAAAGACTAACCTGATGATTACATAGCCTTGTTGATTCGTTGTATATCTAAAATACATAAATTTGAACACTATTATAGTATTCTATTTGATTATGTTGCCTTTACTTCTCTCCTCTTTGTAGATAAGCGTTGGTTGTACTTAACTCTCAACATTGAACAAGAAGATGAGTACATAGACTAACCTGGTAATTACATAGCCTTATTGATTCGTTGTAGATCTATAAAACATCAATTTGAACTCTATTATAGTGTTCCATTTGATTATGTTGCCTCTACTGCTCTCATCCTTGTAGATAGGCGTTGGTTGTATTTAACTCTCAACAATAAACAAGGAGATGAGTAGATAGATTAACCTGGTGATTAACTAGCCTTGTTGATTTGTTCGTAATCTATAAATACATAAATTTGAACAATATTTAACTATTCATTGTGATTATGTTGTCTCTACTACTCTCCTCCTTGTAGACAGGTGTTGGTTGTACTTAACTCTCAACAATAAACAAGGAAATGAGTACATAGACAAACCTGGTGATTAACTAGCCTTTTTGATTTGCTGTTGATCTATAATACATCAATTTGAACACTATTGTAGTGTTCATTTTGATTATGTTGTCTCTACTGCTCTCCTCTTTGTAGATAGGGGTTGGTTGTACTTAACTCCCAACATTAAACAAGGAGATACGTACATATACTAACTTGGTTATTACATAGCCTTGTTGATTCGTTGTAGATCTATAATACATCAATTTGAACACTATTATAGTGTTCCATTTGATTATGTTGCATCCACCGCTCTCCTCCTTCTAGATGTCTGTTGGTTGTACTTAACTCTCAACAATAAACAAGAAGATGAGTACATAAACTAACCTGGTGATTAACTAGCCTTGTTGATTCGTTGTGGATCAATAATTACATCAATTTAAACACTAGTATAGTGTTCAATGTGATTATGTTGTCGCTACTACTATCCTCCTTGTAGATAGGCTTTGGTTGTACTTAACTCTCAACAATAAACAAGGAGATGTGTACATAGACTAACCTGGTGATTAACTAGCCTTGTTGATTCGTTGTGGATCTATAATGCATCAATTTGAACACTATTATAGTGTTCAATTCGATTATGTTGTCTCTACTGCTCTCCTCCTTGTAGATAGGCTTTGGTTGTCCTTAACTCTCAACATTAAACAAAAAGATGAGTACAAAGACTAACCTGATGATTACATAGCCTTGTTGATTCGTTGTATATCTAAAATACATAAATTTGAACACTATTATAGTATTCTATTTGATTATGTTGCCTTTACTTCTCTCCTCTTTGTAGATAAGCGTTGGTTGTACTTAACTCTCAACATTGAACAAGAAGATGAGTACATAGACTAACCTGGTGATTACATAGCCTTATTGATTCGTTGTAGATCTATAAAACATCTATTTGAACTCTATTATAGTGTTCCATTTGATTATGTTGCCTCTACTACTCTCATCCTTGTAGATAGGCGTTGGTTGTATTTAACTCTCAACAATAAACAAGGAGATGAGTAGATCGACTAACCTGGTGATTAACTAGCCTTGTTGATTCGTTCGTAATCTATAAATACATAAATTTGAACACTATTTAACTGTTCAATGTGATTATGTTGTCTCTACTACTCTCCTCCTTGTAGATAGGCGTTGGTTGTACTTAACTCTCAACAATAAACAAGGAAATGAGTACATAGACAAACCTGGTGATTAACTAGCCTTTTTGATTCGCTGTTGAGCTATAATACATCAATTTGAACACTATTGTAGTGTTCATTTTGATTATGTTGTCTCTACTGCTCTCCTCTTTGTAGATAGGCGTTGGTTGTACTTAACTCCCAACATTAAACAAGGAGATAAGTACATACACTAACTTGGTTATTATATAGCCTTGTTGATTCGTTGTAGATTTATAATACATCAATTTGAACACTATTATAGTGTTCCATTTGATTATGTTGCCTCCTCCGCTCTCCTCCTTCTAGATGCTTGTTGGTTGTACTTAACTCTCAACAATAAACAAGGAGATGAGTACATAAACTAACCTGGTGATTAACTAGCCTTGTTGATTCGTTGTGGATCAATAATTACATCAATTTGAACATTATTATAGAGCCTAATTGATTATATTATCTCTACTACTCTCCTCCTTGTAGATAGGCGTTGGTTGTACTTAACTCTCAACAATAAACAAGGAGATGAGTACATAGACAATCCTGGTGATTAACTAGCCTTTTTGATTCGTTGTGGATCTATAATACATCAATTTGAACACTATTGTAGTGTTCAATTTGATTATGTTGTCTCTACTGCTTGTCTCTTTGTAGATAGGCATTGGTTGTACTTAAATTCCCTACATTAAACAAGGAGATAAGTATATACACTAACCTGGTGATTACATAACCTTGTTCATTCGTTATAGATCTATAATACATCAATTTGAACAGTATTATAGTGTTCCATTTGATTATGTTGCCTCTACTGCTCTCCTTCTTGTAGATAGGCGTTGGTTGTACTTAACTCTCAACAATAAACAAGGAGATGAGTACATAGACTAACTTGGTGATTAACTAGCCTTGTTGATTCGTCGTGGATCAATAAATACATCAATTTGAACATTATTATAGAGCCTAATTGATTATATTGTCTCTACTACTCTTCTCATTTTAGATAGACGTTGGTTGTACTTAACTCTAAACAATAAACAAGGAGATGAGTACATAGACAAACCTGGTGATTAACTAGCCTTTTTGATTCGTTGTGGATCTACAATATATCAATTTGAACAATAGTCTTCAATTTGATTATGTTATCTCTACTGTTCTCCTCTTTGTAGATAGGCGTTGGTTGTACTTAACTCCAAACATTAAACAAGGAGATAAGTACATACACTAAACTGGTGATTACATAGCCTTGTTGATTCGTTGTAGATCTATAATACATCAATTTGAACACTATTATAGTGTTCCATTTGATTATGTTGCCTCTATTGCTCTCCTCCTTGTAGATAGGCGTTGGTTGTACATAACTCTCAACAATAAACAAGGAGATGAGTACGTAGACTAACGTGGTGATTAACTAGCCTTGTTGATTGGTTGTGGATCTATAATACATCAATTTGAACATTATTATAGTGTTCGATTTGATTATGTTGTCTGTATTGCTCTCGTCCTTGTAGATAAGCGTTGGTTGTACTTAACTCTCAACATTAAACAAGAAGATGAGTACATAGACTAACCTGGTGATTACATTGCCTTGTTAATTCGTTGTAGATCTATAATACATCAATTTGAACCCTATTATAATGTTCAGTTTGATTATGTTGCCTCTACTACTCTCCTCCTTGTAGATAGGCATTGGTTGTACTTAGCTCTCAACAATAAAGAAGTAGATGAGTACATAAACTAACCCTGTGATTACCTAGCCTTTTTGATTCATTGTGAATCTATATATACATCACTTTTAACATTATTATAGAGCCTAATTGATTATATTGTCTCTACTATTCTCCTCCTTGTAGATAGGCGTTGGTTGTACTTAACTCTCAACAATAAACAAGGAGATGAGTACAAAGATTAATCCGGTGATTAACTAGCCTTGTTGTTTCGTTGTGGATCTAAAATACATCAATTTATACACTATTATAGAGCCTAATTGATTATGTTGTCTCTACTACTCTCTTCCTTGTAAATAGGCGTTGGTTGTACTTAATTTTTCAACAATAAACATATAGATGAGTACATAGACTAACCTGGTGATAACTAGCCTTGTTGATTTGTTGTGGATCTATAATACATCAATTTGAACACTATTATAGTGTTTAATTTGATTATGTTGCCTCTATTGCTCTCCTCCTTGTAGATAGGCGTTTATTGTACTTAACTCTCAACAATAAACAAGGAGTTGAGTACATAGACTAACTTGGTGATTAACTAGCCTTGTTGTTTCGTTGTGGATCTATAATACATCAATTTGGACACTATTATAGTGTTGAATTTGATTATAATGTCTCTACTACTCTCCTCCTTCTAGATAGGCGTTGGTTTTACTTAAATCTCAACAATAACCAAGGAGATGAGTACATAGACTAACCTGGTGATTACATATCCTTGTTGATTCGTTGTGGATCTATAATACATCATATTGAACACTATTATAGTGTTCAATTTGATTATGTTGTCTCTACCGCTCTCCTCCTTGTAGATAGGCGTTGGTTGTACTTAACTCTCAACATTAAACAAGGAGATGACTACATAATTAACCTGGTGATTAACTAGCCTTGTTGATTCATTGTAGATCTATAATACATCAATTTGAACACTATTATAGTGTTCCATTTGATTATGTTGCCTCTAGTGCTCTCCTCCTTGTAGATAGGCGTTTGTTGTACTTAACTCTCAACAATAAAAAAAGGAGGTGAGTACATTGACTGACCTTCTGATTAACTAGCTGATGCGGGGATAAGCCGCTAGCGTTTCCCGATCTTTCAACACCAAAAACTTGGAGGAGAGGTAGAGATGAAAGACGTGAGGATGAGGAGAAACGTGGGCAACGACGAGTGATCCTGTGGTTGCTGTGGATCGTAGATGGATAGTGATGCAGGAGCATCCCTTAGCTCGACTTCATTCCCTTACACTGACGGTCCTAGTAGCAAGAGGAGACGAGTTACCCTTGGAGACGATCTCGACCGAGATGTGGAGAGAGAGCTCGACCGAGATGGAGAGAGAGACGGCCGAGATCCACTTGATCTGTATGAAGACAAAGCATGTCGGGCTGCATTGGAAGAAAGGAGAATTCGGGCTAATTTAAGTGGCTAAATTAGGCCCAGCTTGCTTATTATTTTAAAGCCCAATCTTGGACATCTTTTAAATAAAAGATGGGCTTGCTTTTAATTATTTGTTTCGGGCCTTTTAAGACTTGTTAGTTTAGCCCGCTAGTTATTTTATTTCTCTTTTATTATTTGATCTTATCTCTTAGAGATTTGATCTTATCTTTTAAGCTAGAATGGGCTCGATCTTGGATCAAGCGCATAGCCCGTAGGAAACCCTAGAGGACGTCCTACATGCCTATATAAGGCCTTCTAGGACGTCTCATTTACTCACCATTTGAATGAATTAAACACAAATACTTTTGAAGTATTGTTTCTCTTCTATCCCATATTCTTCTCGTGCAATCGAGACAACTTACTGTGTGAGCGGAATCCGTTTGCCAGCAACTTTGGCGCTGTTTTGAGTTGTGTCACTTGGATTGGCAAGTTGGTGCTTTCAATCATCTCCGGGTGACTTCTCGTGCTTTGGGGACAATCGCTTTCCCCTCTGTGTGAGATTATAGCGGAAGGGCTTCTTCAAGTCATTCCAAGTTGTGTGTTAGGGCCTTAGTTTCCCTATCGTGCTCTTGGTTGCCTTAAGGGTTCGACCAGATCTATCCATCTACCGATCCTTCACAATCATTGGATCATTCCTCCATCTTTTTATTTTCAAGTTTCCACCTTTTATCCATTTTCTTCATTGCGAGTCTTGGTGTTGAAAGATCGGGCCAACTGACGGCTAACCCCGTATCAAATTGGTACCAGAGCTTCAGGTTCATCAACACCTTCACACGTCCCATATAAAACACAAAAAAATTCGAGCTTTCAAGATCCGTCAAGGAAGTTCTACACAAAAAGAGTCACCGGAGCAGGATCCGTAACGGTTAGTTCTACTATTCTAGTTATTTTTCTGCGATTTTCAATTCCGCATTCAATTTCTTGAAAAGAAGGATTTTTGTGGCCTATTGTTAATTTGAATCTCACCACCACAAAACATCCCGCCGCCCAAAACCGCCGTTTCTAGCGCCGCCGCCCAAACTCCGCCCTTGCGCAGCTTGCACCCGAGGCTACGGCCTCAGCCTTTGCCCGCCACCCTCAGCCGCCGCCTTTTCCTCCGTCCCAATAGGCGTCATCCTTTGCGCCGCCGCCCGAAGCCTCAGCCGCCGCCCGCCCTTGCGGCCTCAGCCGAAACCCGAACCTATCCCGGCTGAGATTTCTATCTTTGCGCCGCAGCCGTCGCCCCCTCAAAACCCTACCCGAAACCCTAGCCGTCGCCTCCGGCGTCGCTAAACCCTAACCTTAAGCCGTCGGACCTCGTCAAACCGGCCCAACCCGACCCATCTCGGCCCATCAACCGAGATCCACAAAAAAAAAAAAGAAACTGCACCGTCGCAGCTCCGCCGCCGCCTTGGGTAGTCTCGACATTAAAAAAAGAAGGCCAAAGGCCTTACAAAAAAAAAAAAAAAGGAGACGTTACTTGCAAGCTAACTTGTTCAGTTTCCGCGGTTGTGTATCTTGTGCAAGTTTTGTTTTGGCAGGCGTCCCTTTTGAGCGTGATTGATATATATTTGTTTCCCTAGGAGCTCCCTACATCGCTGCAGGGCAACCTTAAATTGCAATCCTTCCCTTTTTCCGTCTTATCATTTCTCTTGTTTCCTTTTTGCTTTCCCTTTCCTTATTATTTTGTTTCCTTTTTACCTTATCCTTCCCTGCAGCGATGTAGGGAGCTCCCTACTCCCACAACCGTCGGTCAAGTGAGGAGTTTCCACGGCCTAGAAACCTTCTATAGACGTTTTGTGCGAGATTTCAACACCATACCAGCTCCACTCACGTCCTTGACCAAGAAGAAGGTGCCATTTGTGTGGGGAGATGCTCAAGAGAAGGCTTTTAAGGAGTTGAAGTGGCGGCTGTCCCATGCACCTCTCCTAGCTCTTCCGGACTTCACCAAACCTTTTGAGGTCGAGTGTGATGCAAGAGGATAAAGCCACTGGCCTTCTTTAGTGAGAAATTAAAGGGAGCATGTTTAAACTACTCGACCTATAATAAAGAACTTTATGCATTGTTTAGAGTATTAAAAACATGGCAACATTATTTATGGCCTAGTGAATTTGTCCTACGTACCGATCATGAGTCCTTAAGACATTTTAGGAGTCAAGATAAGTTAGATAGGAGACATGGTAGATGGATGGAGTTTATAGAAACTTTTCCTTATATCATAAAGTATAAAAAGGGCAAGGATAATGTTGTAGCGGATGCTCTCTCTAGGAGACACTCCTTAATCACAACTATGGATTCTAAGGTCTTAGGTTTCTATTATATTAAGAATCTATATGTTGATGATTCTGATTTTGGAGACATTTTTAAGCAATGTGCATCTAGAGGAGCCTTTGATAAGTATTACTTGTTTAAGGGTTTTCTATTTAGAGTTGATAAAGTGTGCATTCCTAAGTGTTCCCTTAGGCTATTACTTGTTGAGGAAGCCCATACGGGAGGCTTAATGGGGCATTTTGGGAGAGATAAGACTTATCATATGCTGCATTCACATTATTATTGGCCTCATATGCTTAGAGATGTAGAGAACTTGCTTAAGAGATGTCTTGTGTTTTTAAAGGCTAAGGCTAGATTGAAACGTCATGGATTGTATACCCCCTTACCCACGCCTAAGTCACCTTGGGAGGATTAGCTAACTTGTTCTTTTGGGAAATTGTTAGATTACATGGAGTACCTAGGAGTATAGTGAGTGATAGGGATGTTAAGTTTCTTAGTTTCTTTTGGAAGACTCTTTGGGGTAAACTAGGGACGAAGTTGCTGTTTTCGACTTCTAGTCATCCTCAAACGGATGGTCAAACCGAAGTAACTAATAGGACATTAACAACCATTCTGAGGGCTGTTTTAAAAGATAATTTGAAAGCTTGGGAAGATGTCTTGCCTCATGTAGAATTTGTATATAATCGTACATTACATTCTTCTACAAACCTAACTCCTTTTGAGTGTGTCTATGGGTTGAATCCTTTGACCCCTTTTGATCTTATTCCGTTGCCCATTGAAGAGCGAGTAAATTTTAATGCAGAAAAACAGGTGGTGATCATTAAGGAAATGCATGAAAGGACACGCAAAAGGCTAGAGGATAAGGAGAGGCAAGTGGTGGCCAAGGCTAATAGGAACCGCAAGCAAGTGTTGTTCGAACCGGGAGACCTCGTGTGGCTGCATTTGAGGAAGGATAGGTTCCTGGAAAGGCGCAAGTCCAAGCTATCACCTAGGGGAGACGGACCACTCAAAGTACTACGTAAGGTTGGCAACAACGCTTATGTACTAGAGCTCCCGGAGGACTATGGAGTGAGTCCTACTTTCAACATAGGAGATCTAAGTCCCTTTGAGTCAAGTGATGCGGATGGTGATGATTCGAGGACGAATCCTTCCCAAGAAGGGGAGTATGATGAGGGACCATCACCAACATCCCCTACTAGTCCTACAATGCAAGGGCCAATCATTAGATCAAGGGCAAGGGCAATTCAAGAGGAGGTGTCCAACTTGTTGGTGTCTTTAGCTCCTAAGGAGACCATTGATGATCTATTGCTGATTGAGGCTTCCTTAGTCACGCTAATGACGATTCCCGACGACTTGGACGTGGAAGGGAGACCATGCACACGTGATTTGGAGCCATGCAAGAGCAAGGAAGAGACACTTGTCCCGGAATTGCAAGAAATGGAAGATTGAGGCTTTTGGAGCTTCTATTGTATTTTATATCATCTTTTGGTATAAAATACAAGACTTTTTATAACCTTTAAGCTCAAAACAATTTAAGGGTTATTTTTATTTGTTTTAGTTGTTCTAGTTGTTTTATTGTTTTTTTTGACAAATGTTATTCCTTTTTTAGATAGGAGGCTTTCTAGGCATATAAAAAGCCTCCCTTAGCTTCTTTCCTGATTAGATAGATTTTAGCCAATTGATAAACCGTCTCTTTGAGAGCTTTTGTTCCTATTCAGAAAATTCAATCAATAAAGTGAGCCATTGATTGAATCGTTGCGAATCCCTGCTAGATTGTTCTTGTGTGTGTTAATCTCTGTAGAGATTGGTGCTACTAGTCAATACTAGTGCCTCCTTGTGCTTGTCTCCATTGAAGGCTTGTGTAAGATTATAGAAGAAAGGGTTGAAGGCATCATCTTGCTTGGGTTTTGATCAATCTGATGAAGGTTCTTGTAAGGGAGTCTTTTGGTTCTTTTGGATCTACTTCTACCATACATTCCACGTTCCATTTCATTCCCTTTTCTTCCATTTTTTTCAACACCATTTCTTGTTCTAAACAATCTGATTTTCGTGCCATTTGTCAAGGAAAAACGTCCATTGTTGGTCTTCGAAGATTCCCAATCTAGATCTAGTCATTTGCGGCCCCAATCCCGCATCAAAACTAGCCTAATTGATTATGTTGTCTCTACTACACTCCTCCTTGTATATAAGCATTGGTTGTAGTTAACTCTCAACAATAAAAAAGGAGATGAGTACTTAGACTAACCTCGTGATTAACTAGCCTTGTTGATTCGTTATGGATCTATTATACATCAATTTGAACACTATTATAGAGTTTCGTTGACTATGTTGTCTCTCCTTCTCTCCTCCAGATAGGCGTTGGTTGTACTTAACTCTAAACAATAAACAAGGAGATGAGTACATACACTATCCTGGTGATTAACTAGCCTTGTTGATTCATTGTGGATCAATAATACATCAATTTGAACACTATTATAGTGTTTAATGTGATTATGTTGCGTCTACTACTCTCCTCCATGTAGATATGCGTTAATTGTACTTAACTCTCAAAGATAAACAAGGAGATGAGTACATAGACTAACTGGTGATTAACTAGCCTTGTTGATTCGTTATGGATATATAATACATCAATTTGAACACAATTATAGTGTTCAATGTGATTATGTCGTCTCTACTGCACTCCTCCTTGTAGATAGGGGTTGGTTGTACTTAACTCTCAACAATAAACAAGGAGATGAGTACATAGACTAACCTGGTAAATAATTAGCCTTGTTGATTTGTTGTGGATCCATAGTACATCAATTTGAACACTATTATAGTGTTCAATATGATTATGTTGTCTCTACTACTCTCCTCCTTGTAGATAGGCGTTGGTTGTACTTAACTCTCAACAATAAACAAGGAGATGAGTACATAGACTAACGTGGTGATTAACTAGTCTTGTTGATTTGGTGTGGATCTATAATACATCATATTGAACACTATTATAGTGTTCAACTTGAGTATGTTTCTGATGAGGGACCATCACCAACATCCCCTACTAGTCCTACAATGCAAGGGCCAATCACTAGATCAAGGGCAATTCAAGAGGAGGTGTCCAACTTGTTGGTGTCTTTAGCTCCTAAGGAGACCATTGATGATCTATTGTTGATTGAGGCTTCCTTAGTCACGTTAATAACGATTCGACGTGGAAGGGAGACCATGGACACGTGATTTGGAGCCATGCAAGAGCAAGGAAGAGACACTTGTCCCGGAATTGCAAGAAATGGAAGATTGAGGCTTTTGGAGCTTCTTTTGTATTTTATATCATCTTTTGGTATAAAATACAAGACTTTTTTATAACCTTTAGGCTCAAAACATTTTAAGGGTTATTTTTATTTGTTTTAGTTTGTTTTGTTTGTTTTATTGTCTTTTTTTTTTGACAAATGTTATTCCTTTTTTTAGATAGGAGGCTTCTTTCCTAATTAGACAGATTTTAGCCAATTGATAAACCGTCTCTTTGAGAGATTTTGTTCCTATTCAGAAAATTCAATCAATAAAGTGAGTCATTGATTGAATCGTTGTGAATCCCTGCTAGATTGTTCTTGTGTGTGTTAATCTCTTTAGAGATTGGTGCTACTAGTCAATACTAGTCCCTCCTTGTGCTTGTCTCCATTGAAGGCTTGTGTAAGGTTATAGAAGAAAGGGTTGAAGGCATCATCTTGCTTGGGTTTTGATCAATCTGATCAAGGTTCTTGTAAGGGAGTCTTTTGGTTCTTTTTGATCTACTTCTACCATACATTCCACGTTCCATTTCATTCTCTTTTCTTCCATTTATTCCAACGCCATTTCTTGTTCTAACAATCTGATTTTCGTGCCATTTGTCAAGGAAAAACGTCCATTGTTGGTCTTCAAGGATTCTCAATCTAGATCTAGTCATTTGCGGCCCCAATCCCGCATCAAAGTGGTATCAGAGCTAGTTGATTGCGAGTCCGGAATCAGCCATCACCATTGACGGTTTGAGTATCTTCTTTGAGTCTTTTCTTTGTTTGAGTCATTTGCTTCATTTTAAGAGTCTATTTGAGTCTAATTTGCTTTGTTTCTTGTGTTTATTGGAGAAGAGAGAAAGCCAATCCAAAACCGCCATTTGCCGGCCATTCTACATCACTTTCATCGGCCTTTTCTTCATCAAAAACGTCCAGCTGCTTCCTCTTGGCAAATAACCGTTCAAACACAAATTTAGAAGCAAAAGGGGACCACTCTTCTTATCCATCACCATTACCTACAAACAAGAGTTACCTACCTCATTTCTTATCCATCACCATTACCTAAAACCAACGTTAAACACCACAACCGGCCATATCTCTCTCCATTGCATAAGAACAAGGTAAGTGAAGCTCTCTTCTTAGTCTCTTGTGTGTCTATCTTTCTTGTTTCATTCTAATTCTATCATATCTTGAGTTTACCATCTTTTAGAGTCCATAACAGCCTCTTGCATCTTTCTTTGAGTCTTGAGTCTTATCTCCATTTCTTAGTGTCTATCTTGACGTTTTCTGTTGTGAACCTTCAAGCAGCCGTGTATTACCCTTATTCAAGCCAAGGAGTGTGCTAGTTGAGCTAAGGCATTGATCTTAGAAGGATTTTTAATCCATCCAAGTCAATTGCATCAAATAGCTTGTGATCAACACAACTTGAGTGTGAGAGTGAGAGTAAACACTTGTGAGAATTTTCTGTTTTATCTAATTCAACTAGTTTGCTTGTTTTGTGTGTTTTTTTTTATCATGTCTAGGTCTAATAGTCCAAGCAAGTCCCAAAGCAGTGAGCCAATGCACCCGGAGACATTTGCTATGTTGAAGCAACTAATGGATTCGGTGGCAAGATTGACCCACCGGATTGGCACGTTGGAGTCTCGGCCAGCACACACGGCCACGCCACAGCCGAGGTCCACTTTCGAGCTAGGAGGCACGTCTAGAGATGCCCCTAGAGAAACAACCCATGAATCACCTCAAAGAACCCCTCAAGAGCAAGGTATGAGACATGCTAACACTCTTCCTAGAACACCTAATGTGCAAGGTTTTGTGGATGATTTTCAGGAGCCACAAGAGGATATTGAGGAAGAAGGCATGTGGAGAGAGTTCCCTAGGCGTCACCCACAGCCAAGGAGAGGACGAGAATATGAGCCAGTAAGGCCTTATCAAGAGCTAGATGGAATAGGGAAAGTGAAGGTCAAGATTCCTAGCTTTGAAGGCAAATGTGACCCGGATGCTTACATGGATTGGGAGACTAAATTGGAAAAAATTTGGTCTTGCCATCACTTTGGAGAGCAAAGGAAGGTCCAGCTTGCATCATTGGAGTTCCAAGGCTATGCACTAGTATGGTGGGATCATCTTGTCAAGGAAAGGAGAAGAACCTTGGATCCGGCCATCACTACATGGGAACAAATGAAGGCCTTGATGAGAGCTCGCTTTGTACCTCAACATTATGCTAGGGAGCTGAGGCAAAGGTTGGAGAATCTTAGGCAAGGAGCCATGAGTGCCGAAGAGGTCTACACCTCTATGCAAATGGCAATGGTGAAAGCTAATGTGGTTGAAGATGAGGAGTCTACAATGGCTAGGTATCTACGCATTTTAAATTCATCTTTGGCTAATGAAATTGATTTGTATCCTTATAGTACCATGGTGGAGCTGCTGCATTTGGCAATCAAAGTAGAGAAGAAGACAAAGGCTAGGAACCAAGGTGCCAAGACAAGTTTTGGAGCTACAAGCTCATGGAAAGCACACAACAGCCGGCCCCAAGGATCCTACGGCCGTGAGCCTACATTCACCAAGGAGGACCGAAAAGCATCAATCATGGACCAAGGAGCACAAAGAAGGAGCTCAACACCTCATTCATCTTCTAGACCCTTGAATGAGCCTTCAAGTGATCCTAAAGGGAGTACCTCTGACTCTACTCTTCGTTCTAGAGATATTGTGTGTTTTAAATGTCAAGGTAGAGGTCATTATATGAGGGATTGTCCTAATAAGAAAATTCTGATTTTAAATCAATTTGGACAATATGAGAGTGAGGATGAGCATGAAAATGATGATCACACCAACCTTAATGGATTGCATGAAATTGGTAGTGATAGTGATGAGGGCATTGAATATGAGCATGGAGAATCATTAATAGCTAGAAGAACTTTGCATGCTAAGCTAGCTCCATGTGAGGATAATCAAAGAGAAAACCTATTTCATACTAGATGTCTAATTAAAGGGAAGGTGTGTAACATGATCGTAGATGGAGGTAGTTGTTGCAATATAGCTAGCACTGATTTGATTAATAAGTTGCAAATTACCACATTTTATCACCCTAGGCCTTACAAATTGCATTGGATGAATGATTGTGGAGAATTAAAAGTAAATAGGCAAGCTAGAGTTACTATCACTTTGGGTAACTATGAGGACACCATTATTTGTGATGTAGTTCCCATGCAAGCTTGTCATATTCTTTTGGGACGTCCATGGCAATTTGATAGGAGAGTTAAGCATGATGGTTTTACTAATAGGCATACCTTTGAATTTAATGGTCAAACACTAACTCTTAAGCCTATGACACCATTGCAGATTGCTGAATTTTATGAGAGGAAGAAGGAGTTGAGTGTGGAGCAAAATGAGGTGAAAAAGAGAGGGGATAGCTCACGGCCTAAATCAGAACCCACGGCCAAGACTAGTACCACCCCATTAGCCACACCTTCTAGTGTCCTTCTAGCATCCAAGGAGGAGTACATCCTAGATTACACCCCTTTAGATGCCATTCTTGTGAGCTTGTGCAAGAGCTTAGTGACTTTGAGTGATGAAGCCAAGGCCACCCTACCTAAGCCCATCCTAGCTATCCTAGATGAGTTTAGTGATGTGTTTCCCGACGAGATTCCGGCTGGCCTTCCACCTTTTAGAGGTATTGAGCACCAAATAGATCTTATTCCCGGTGCTACACTCCCAAACCGTCCAGCATATAGGATGAACCCCAAGGAGAGCCAAGAGATCCAAAACCAAGTGCAAGAACTCCTAGATAAGGGTTATGTAAGGGAGAGTTTGAGTCCTAGTGCCGTTCCCGTCCTCTTAGTGCCTAAGAAGGACAATACATGGAGGATGTGTGTTGATTGTAGAGCCATCAACAACATCACCATTAAGTACCGCCATCATATCCCACATTTAGATGACATGTTAGATGAGTTGAATGGAGCCACATTGTTCTCTAAGATAGATCTTAGGAGTGGTTATCACCAAATCAGAATGAGGGAGGGAGATTAGTGGAAAACGGCGTTCAAGACCAAGTTTGGTCTTTATGAGTGGCTAGTGATGCCATTTGGTTTAACCAATGCTCCTAGCACATTTATGAGATTGATGAATCACGTGTTGAGACACTACATTGGTAGGTTTGTTGTGGTTTACTTTGATGACATCCTCATCTATAGTAAGTCACTTGAAGAGCATGAGGAACATTTGAGGGAAGTACTTGCAACTCTTAGAATTGAATATTTGTATGCTAATTTGAAGAAATGTGAGTTTAGTACTAATCAAGTTGTTTTTCTTGGTTTTGTAGTGAGCACAAGAGGTCTAGAGGTGGATGAAGAGAAGATCAAGGCAATCCAGGAATGGCCTACTCCCACAACCGTCGGTCAAGTGAGGAGTTTCCACGGCCTAACAACCTTCTATAGACGTTTTGTGCGAGATTTCAGCACCATAGCAGCCCACTCACGTCATTGACAAAGAAGAAGGTGCCATTTGTGTGGGGAGATGCTCAAGAGAAGGCGTTTAAGGAGTTGAAGTGGCGGCTGTCCCATGCACCTCTCTTAGCTCTTCTGGACTTCACCAAACCTTTTGAGGTCGAGTGTGATGATTCGGGTATTGGCATTGGAGGAGTACTCATGCAAGAGGGTAAGCCACTAGCCTTCTTTAGTGAGAAATTAAAGGGAGCATGTTTAAACTACTCGACCTATGATAAAGAACTTTATGCATTGTTTAGAGTATTAAAAACGTGGCAACTTTATTTATGGCCTAGTGAATTTGTCCTACGTACCGATCATGAGTCCTTAAGACATTTTAGGAGTCAAGATAAGTTAGATAGGAGACATGGTAGATGGATGGAGTTTATAGAAACTTTTCCTTATATCATAAAGTACAAAAAGGGCAAGGATAATGTTGTAGCGGATGCTCTCTCTAGGAGACACTCTTTAATCACAACTATGGATTCTAAGGTCTTAGGTTTCTATTATATTAAGGATCTATATGTTGATGATTCTGATTTTGGAGACATATTTAAGCAATGTGCATCTAGAGGAACCTTTGATAATTATTACTTGTTTGAGGGTTTTCTATTTAGAGTTGATAAAGTGTGCATTCCTAAGTGTTCCCTTAGGCTATTACTTGTTGAGGAAGCCCATATGGGAGGCTTAATGGGGCATTTTGGGAGAGATAAGACTTATCATATGCTGCATTCACATTTTTATTGGCCTCATATGCTTAGAGATGTAGAGAACATGCTTAAGAGATGTCTTGTGTGTTTAAAGGTTAAGGCTAGATTGAAACCTCATGGATTGTATACCCCTTACCCACGCCTAAGTCACCTTGGGAGCATTAGTATGGACTTCATTGTTGGGTTACCTAGGACTAAGAAGGGGAGAGATTCAATTTTTGTGGTGGTAGATCGATTTTCTAAAATGGCCCATTTTATTGCTTGCCATAAGACCGATGATGCTTATAATGTAGCTAACTTGTTCTTTAGGGAAATTGTTAGATTACATGGAGTACCTAGGAGTATAGTGAGAGATAGGGATGTTAAGTTTCTTAGTTTCTTTTGGAAGACTCTTTGGGGTAAACTAGGGACGAAGTTGTTGTTTTCGACTTCTAGTCATCCTCAAACGGATGGTCAAACCGAAGTAACTAATAGGAATGCCAAGTAGTGGCTTTTGGGACCTTAGGAGAATGTGATGAGCGTGTTTAGACCTCGTTTGCTTTTACGTCATTATTGACGGTGATTATGATAGACTCTAGGATGCGGTCCTAGAATGTGAGTCAAATGATCCTGCGTAGATCATTTGTGTAGAAGTTCTAGACTTCTTGAGCTGAGCGGGTTTTTTATGGATACCTTGTTGTGAGCAGGTTGTATACTTCTTCCCAAGGGAAGCGAGAGCGTTGTGTGAGTTAGCGTTTGGGACGAGGTAAGTCTCCGGACTTACTTAGCTCGTATTTTATGTATTGGCATTGTTGTGTGTTTATGTTATGTTATAACGATTAAACCGGTAATTAGGACCACCGACCCTATATGTATATGTTGGCCCAAGTGTATGAGAACGGGCGGTGACATCACTGCCTAGCCTTGACTGGGGCTAGGAGGATCTTGGCGACTAGCCCGGTGGGTATACGGGCGGGTGCATCCGTGCCATTCCTTGCCGGTAAGTAGGGATCGAGGCGAGACCATTGGGGTCTTGTGTCACAACAGAAGTTGAACTAGAATGGAATACGACTTAATAATGAAAGATAATAAACCGGACTTGTGTGATTTATGTTTTGTGTTATGGATGTGTTAAGCCACTACTTGGCATTCCTTCTGAGGGGGCCAAATGTAATTATACCTAAAAGAGGGGGGCCCAATTTTAATTAACCACAAAGGGTTGTCCAGCCCGCGCCGGCGGCAGGGAGGACGCAGGCGCGGGGAAGGGGCTCCGGGCGGGAGGAGGGTGGCTCCGCTGGCGGCTGCAGACGGGTGGCGGCCGGCCTCTAACTCCGGCGAGGACAGAGCAGCGGGGAGGAGGGCATGGTTGTTCGACAGAGGCGGAAAAAGGGCGAGGCGAGCCTTCTGGTGGCATCGGCGACTGTCCTCCGGCAGCGCCAAGGGAAGGACGGCTCTTCTGGATCCTTCCCGACGGCAGTGGTGGCAAAAGCTGAGGAAGAACGGAATGCTTGCTCCTGTGGGTGCTCCTGTGGAAGATTTGGAGAAGCAAGTCGCGCAGGAAAGCTTGGTCTGGTCGCGGCGCGATTTTCCGGCGAGGCTCGATGAGGAGAGGGAGTTCAAGGGTGATGGTCGCCGGTGGTGAGGCTGTAGAAGAAAGGCGACGGGTTGGAGCGAGAGAGGAGAGACTGAGGGAGAATGAAGCCGTAGGAGGTGGGTCGAGCTTGGAGGAGGTGTAGTAGGAGGCTGGTGCAGAGGCTAGGTGAGAGTAGTAGGCTAGCTTGGGCGGCGTCAGAGGAGCTGCCATACGAGGAGAATGGTGCAGAGGTGGCGTGAAAAGGCAGCTGGGCGGGAGAGGGTTAGCGTGGAGAAGAAGGGAAGGAAAGAACCAGGCGGGCCCAGGAGAAGGAAAGAAAGGCACCAGCGTGGATGTGGAGCTCGGGTGACATGGCGCCAGCGTGGCGTGGGGCCCAGACTGAGGTGGAAAAAGGAGAGGAAAAAGAAAGAAATAAAAGAAACTGGATCAAAACTCGTTAAAAAATAATTTACGGGTCGGAATATTTTCCGAACATTTCGTAAAATAATTTACGGAAAAAAAAATATCTATTTTTAAAATTTCCGGACATTACAACTAACCCCTCTAAAAAAACAAGTTTCGTCCCGAAACTTGCTAAACGCTACCCTCTCAGTCAAACACGTCTCGTAACCACGTGAAACTCATAAAACGTCAACTATCGGCTCTAGACCAAGTCTATGTATAGAAGTCATATCAAGATTGATACGGGGTTAGCCGTCAGTTGGCACGATCTTTCAACACCAACACTCGCAATGAAGAAAATGGATAAAAGGTGGAAACTTGAAAATAAAAAGATGGAGGAATGATCCAATGATGGTGAAGGATCGATAGATGGATAAATCTGGTTGAACCCTTAAGGCAACCAAGAGCACGATAGGGAAACTAAGGCCCTAACACACAACTTGGAATGACTTGAAGAAGCCCTTCCGCTATAATCTCACACAGAGGGGAAAACGATTGTCCCCTAAGCACGAGAAGTCACCCGGAGATTATTGAGAGCACCAACTTGCCAATCCAAGTGACACAACTCAAAACAGCGCCAAAGTTGCTGGGCAAACGGATTCCGCTCACACAGTAAGTTGTCTCGATTCCACGAGAAGAATATAGGATAGTAGAGAAACAATACTTCAAAAGTATTAGTGTTTAATTCATTCAATGGTGAGTAAAAGTGACGTCCTAGAAGGCCTTATATAGGCATGTTGGACGTCCTCTAGGGTTTCCTACGGGCTATGGGCTTGATCCAAGATCGAGCCCATTCTAGCTTAAAAGAGATAAAATCTAATCTCCAAGAGATAAGATCATACTTAAAGGAATTAAAATAAACTAATTAAAGAGCAAGCCCGTCTTTTATTTAAAAGATGTCCAAGAATGGGCTTTAAAATAAGAAGCAAGCTGAGCCTAATTTAGCCACTTAAATTAGCCCAAATTCTCCTTTCTTCCAATGCAGCTCCACGCACCTCCTTTGCATGTTTAACTCGTGGATCTCGGTCCTTGATCTCCTCTGCATCTTGACTGCTCTTCTCCACGTCTTGACACCGAATCCTCCTTCTTGCCCATGCATATGTGATCATGCATGCACGTGAGGAATGTAGCTTCCGAGTAAGGCTTCTCTTAGTTCCAAGAAGCTCTCTATGACGTCTTCCCATGCGTGGATGTGTGTAGCTGCGTCTTTCTTCATACGAGATCAATCTTGATATTTCCCATCTCCAATCACTAGTCTTCATTGCACTTCCGGAAATGGTCTTTGCACATATTCCATGAATGATCTCTATTCGGGTTATGTTCTGAGATGCTCCCGCATCATTCTCCCTTTCTTGAAAAGGATTCGTCCACGAATCCTTGACATCCTTCCTAGCAATGAACCAAGGAGGCATCCAAATGTGGGATCCGTTTTCTCCTGCTCCAAGCCGTGCTCGTACTCGTCCCCAAAGTCCTACAGTTATCGCAACGAGAACAACATTACAATTGTATTCCGAATTATCACAAGATGTACTCAAGTTCTCATAATAAGAGGGTGAGAAAACTTCTCTGACGAGTTTAGCACTTGTGCTGAAAATTATGTTTTTCAAAAGCATATTATCAATAAATTCAACAACACATGCATACATAAAACGATCAAGCACAACAAGTACAAAGGATATAGGTGCTTTGTAGATCATAGGGGCTGTTTATCTCTGTTCCCCAAAGCTCTTTTGTAACTTAAGAAATTTTACTTAGGGTCTTCAATATGTGAATCATAATCATCCCTGAAGTCACTTCTTCCTACAAGTGGTCTGTCAACATACAAATCTTCTGAAAATTAAAAACTTAAAGTAGAGAAGAAATCATGAGACCAAAAATCAGCATAGCCAACTAATTCCAACACACGAGAACTTTCATCAACTTGAAACACACGCGGATTTTCTTCCTAGATAACATCGACTGGAAATAGGGCTGCATAGACATGTGATGCTTAGGATAACATAACTCAAGCTCATCATCACAAGTAGGATCAAGATCATCATCTAGTATATGCTCATCTCCATACATAAGTCTATTAATAACGCAATCAGGAGGAATATCTAAGACTCTTCTTCTAGATAAATAATCAACAAACTCATCCATATGAACATGCATATTAATAGGCTCAATGGGTTCAAAATTCATAGCAAATGATCCAATAAAATCAATATACTCATTATTATGTACAATAGAATTGGTATGCTTAAGAAGAGAAGCATTCACAATATTAAACCTCTGAAAGTTAATATATACAACAAGAAGTTTAACATCATTTATACTCTCACCAATAGGGGCATTCCTTGTATGATAGACAATAAGATCAACATGCTCCCTAAAAGGTTCCCTAAAGTCAACAAAATGCATAATATGATAACAAGAGGGTCTAATAAACTTTTCAGCCATTAAATCATCATGTATCATATCCTTTCCATTAACTATAGCCTTTAAATCATGTGGTTCATCACCAACTTCCTCCTTATCATTATGATCATGCTCACCTAATCTAGAGAAAGAAGGTTTAGAATCACTCCCCGTTGGGGCTGCGATAACCCCAATTACCCTTTCCACTGAGGATGGACTACAAGGAGGCGTTGTAAGAGGTGACGTAGAGGGCTGGAGTCCTTGACTGGCTCGCTCCCTTTCTTTATTCCGTGCCTCCTCTTCCACGGCTATGAATTGTCTCTCCTCTTCGCCCGGTGAAGATGGAATTTCCGTAGGTTTTGTTGGAATTTCTTGGATCAAATCTCTAGCGCTAGACGTTGCACGTTCCACTTCTCTGTCTGATGTCTAGGGCCGTTTCTGGATCAAATTAGCTATCTCTTTAGGGCTCATGGGTTTAAGAGTGATAGTAGTGCCCTGAAACTCAAAAGTATATCTATTAGTTCGTCCCTTGTGGCTGACATCTCGATCATATTCCCATGGTCGACCTAGCAAAAGATGACAAGTAGTCATAGGGACAACGTCACATAAGATGGTATCCTCATACCTGTTTATTAATAGCTAGCTCTCCTTGTTCATTTATCCAGGATATTTTATAGGGAGATGGGTGATCTAGGACGTCTAGTTGTAGTTTGGTAACCATTTCTAGACTAGCAATGTTACATCAACTACCCCCATCTATGATTAAGTCACATATTCTACTCTTAACAGAACATCTACTACGGAAAATATTTTCTCTTTGCTCCAAGTTTAGAGTTCTCATGTTCTCCAAAGCATTAGGGGGTTTTGAGATACTCCCTTTAATTGATTTCCCATCCGATGGTTGGGGTTGTGTCCTGTTCTCCTTTCCTGAGGTTGACATGGTTTAAAACATTTAAACTCGTTAAGGTTAGTTAAAGAGAAACTCTTATGCTACCCTCTTCAAGTGTCTCGCTCAGTAACCTATCTCGTAAGCTTCACAACTTCCTCTTATCCGGTTTGCGAGGATCACTGTGAATCTACAAGAAAAATGTCTCAAGCAATCAACAGGTTAGTGCGTTCAGGCAGAAAATAAGGAGAACGAACCAGATTTCAAAGGGGAAAAGGCTTTTTATGTGGTGCTAACTAGAAAAGCAAAACTAATCTCGCCTGCAAAGTTTCTCAACCAACAAATCAATGATCTCAAATAGAAAAGATAATTTACTACCTTTTGAAAATTTAAAATACAAAAGAAAAAGGGGAAATAAAAGAGAAAAGGCAATAAGGGAAAAAGGAAACAAGCAAAAAGGAAAAGGGAAGGCTTTTGAAAACAAGGGAAAAGATAAAAGGAAAAAGGGAAAAGGAAGGAGTGCAATTTATGATTGCCCTGCAGCAATGTAGGGAGCTCCCAGGAAAGCAAATATATATCAACCACGCTCAAAAGGGACGCCTGCCAAAACAAAACTCGCACAAGATGCACAACCGCGAAAACTGAATGACTTAGCTCGCAAGTAACGTCTTTTTTTTCCCCTTTGTACGACCTTTGGCCTTTTTTCTTTTTTTTTTGACTACGGACTTGCGAGACTAACCAAGGGCGGCGGCAGGCGGCGGCGGGCGACGGCAGAGCTGCGGCGGTGGTCCGGCGACGGGGCAGTGACGGCTAGACCGGGCTGAACCGGTTCAGTTTTTTTTTTTTTTGTGTGGATCTCGGTTGATTGGTCCGAGATGGGTTGGGTTGGGCCGGTTTGACAAGGCCCGATGGCTAGGGTTAGGGTTTAGCGACGCCGGAGGCGACGGCTAGGGTTTCGGGTTAGGGTTTCGCGGCGACGTAGCTGACGGCTAGAGTTTCGGGTTGGATTTCGAGGGGTGACGGCTGCGGCGCGGAGAATGAATCTCGGCCGGAATGGAGGTGTGGGATTTGGCCGAAACCGAAGTTGGGGCGGCCGAGATCGGCGGCTGGGGTAGGGTGGCGGATGGCGGCTGGTAGGGCGGCAGCCGGTGAAGCGGCGGGAAGAGGGCGGTGGGGTTTTTTTTGGTGGTGACGATGAAATTCCGATCAAAACGAGAAAAGATCGAATCTTAGGCAAAAATATGTATTAAAATCAACAATAGGCCACAAAAATCCTTCTTTTCAAGAAATTGAATGCGGAATTGAAAATCGCATAAAAATAACGAGAATAGTAGAAACTAACCGTTACGGATCCTGCTCCGGTGACTCTTTTTGTGTAGAACTTTCTTGACGGATCTTGAAAGCTCGGATTTTTTTGTGTTTTATGAAAGACGTGAGAACGGTGTTGATGAACCTAAAGCTCTTATACCAATTTGATACGGGGTTAGCCGTCAGTTTGCCCGATCTTTCAACACCAAGACTCGCAATGAAGAAAATGGATAAAAGGTGGAAACTTGAAAATAAAAAGATGGAGGAATGATCCAATGATGGTGAAGGATCGATAGATGGATAGATCTGGTTGAACCCTTAAGGCAACCAAGAGCACGATAGGGAAACTAAGGCCCTAACACACAACTTGGAATGACTTGAAGAAGCCCTTCCGCTATAATCTCACACAGAGGGGAAAGCGATTGTACCCAAAGCACGAGAAGTCACCCGAAGATGATTGAGAACACCAACTTGCCAATCCAAGTGACACTCAAAACAGCGCCAAAGTTGCTGGGCAAACGGATTCCGCTCACACAGTAAGTTGTCTCGATTCCACGAGAAGAATATGGGATAGAAGAGAAACAATACTTCAAAAGTATTAGTGTTTAATTCATCCAATGGTGAGTAAAAGCGACGTCCTAGAAGGCTTTATATAGGCATGTTGGACGTCCTCTAGGGTTTCCTACGGGCTATGGGCTTGATCCAAGATCGAACCCATTCTAGCTTAAAAGAGATAAGATCTAATCTCCAAGAGATAAGATCATACTAAAAGGAATTAAAATAAACTAATTAAAGAGCAAGCCCATCTTTTATTTAAAAGATGTCTAAAAATGGGCTTTAAATAAGAAGCAAGCTGGGCCTAATTTAGCAACTTAAATTAGCCCAAATTCTCCTTTCTTCCAATGCAGCTCCACGCACCTCCTTTGCATGTTTAACTCGTGGATCTCGGTCCTTGATCTCCTCCGCAACTTGACTGTTCTTCTCCACGTCTTGACATCGAATCCTCCTTCTTGCCCATGCATATGTGATCATGCATGCACGTGAGGAACGTAGGTTCCGGGTAAGGCTTCTCTTAGTTCCAAGAAGCTCTCTATGACGTCTTCCCATGTGTGGATGTGTGTAGCTGCGTCTTTCTTCATACGAGATCAATCTTGATATTTCCCATCTCCAATCACTAGTCTTCATTGCACTTCCGGAAATGGTCTTTGCACATATTCCATGAATGATCTCTATTCGGGTTATGTTCTGAGATGCTCCTGCATCAAAGACCTCGCAAGGTACTCAAACAAAATCACATACCATATAAAGCAAAATAAGGAAGCTCTCGGGACTATCCCAACGGCCCTATCGATGTCGCAAGGTCTGCATAAAACTCGGGATAGTTCCTCCAAATACTATCCTCCGTCTCCCATGTAGCCTCATCGGCTCCTCGCCTCGACCACTGAATCCTCAACATCGGTATCTCCTTCGATCGAAGGCGTCTCGTACTCAGCTCTAAGACCGCTATCGGGTGCTCTGCAAAAGTATGGTCCGGCTCGACCACTAGGTCCTCGTGGCTGATGATGTGCCTCGTGCCAATCCGTTCTCTCAACTCTTGATTCGACTATGCCCAAATACGACGTCCCTGGCGTCTCAGTACCCCATCTGCTCCGATGATAAACTGCGGTGTCTCTCGGGACATCCTGTCCCGGATCCTCATCAAAATAGAACATCTCTCCTGCTTCCACAAGATCTCTCCGGACAGGTCAGATAATACCTCTAACTCGAACAAACAACAGTCTGTATCCGGGACCGGATATCCAACTCCAAACCTATCAAATCCCTCTGCAGCTGTGGCTGAACCGTAAGCCGAGCTATAGCCTCCTCTCGAGGTGTCCTCCTACTCAAAGCGTTTGCGACTACGTTCGCCTTCCCCATGATGGTACAAAATTTCTAAGTCAAAGTCCTTAATCAGCTCCAACCATCTCATCTGGCTGTTATTCAACTTCGGCTGAGTGAATATATACTTCAGACTCTTATGGTCTGTGAAGATCTAGCATGTAGCCCAGTACAAGTAGTGTCGCCCGATCTTCAGGGCGTGAATCACTGCCGCTAGCTCGAGATCATGGGTAGGGTAGTTCTCCTCGTACGGCTTCAGCTGCCGAGAAGCGTACGCAATAACCTACCTCTCTACATCAAAACACACCCCAAGCCCAGCTTGGAGGCGTCGCTATATACCACAAAGTCCTCTATGCCCTCAGGCTGGGCTAACACAAGAGCGGAGGTCAACCTCCTCTTCAGCTCCTCGAAGCTGTGCTGACCAGGCTCGGACCACACGAACTTGGTAGACTTCCTTCTCGGGTCCTTCTCACTGCAACCCTTCCATTATGTTTCTTCTTTGCTTGTCTCTAACAAAGAAGATCGAACTTCCAATTTACACCGCTGGCTTTGGTTCTTGTCCAACCAACCTTTGATGTTACGTATCCTCCACTCTTGTTGCACGATCTAAGTAATGAAGGAAATACTTTGCTTCAGACTGCTTCCACTAACGGGACATGTATGTTATAACTTTTACATCGTCTCTCCATACTCAATCAAGACCATGTCTTGACGAACCACTTGTACACTTCAAACTGATCATACTTCTAGGCAATGTTCAAAACAATTGCACTTATGAATCTCCTCTTAGCTCTCAACAACTCCATTGTCCATTCTCTTCCCACTCAATACTTCATCGTCATCCGGAGTAGGTTAGCCATCGGTGGTGTTACTTGGAGAATCTCTCCACAAATCCGGTAATGATCGGCACATCCAAGAAACTTGTAACTTCTTTCACGTCCTTTAGGGGTTGTCATCCCGAGACAACGGGTCATACAACTTCACTCTTCTTCGAGAGTAGGCCAGAATGTCCTATTCGGGCATTGGTAAGCCCATATGGAAACATTACAACTCGGAGTGACCATGGTTTGTCCAGAATGCAATGTTTGCACTACCCCAGTCTCAGCTTCTCAATTGGTGACAGACAAACCTTAACTCGATTTTAGAAGAGACCACCGACCCTTGCAACCGGTCAAGTAGATCATCTATACGTGGTAAGGGTACTTCTTGTTCGGCTCATTGTAGTCGATGTACAAATGGAGGTAACCGTCTCTCTTCCCGCAAACTGGTGTTCTCCATAACAACTTCAAATCAAGAGTTTAAGATATAATCTAAGCTCTTGTTACCGTTCCTTTAGGATTCCACAGCCTGGTTACTACTCTCCCTCACACTCGTCCATAGACCACCCGCACATGTGCGTTCTTGGTTGTCACCAATCAGCTGATAACTGACCTTCTCCTACGCCAATGACTTACCATTCTTCAATGCTTCTAGGTTACCATTCTCATGAAGGCTACCCTCTCGGGGTACCTTAAACTCCGTTAGCTCATTCTTCATTCCACGCTTACTTTTCCTTATGCGAGACAGATATACCCTTCTCAAAATCTCTAACGTTAGTTAGCATCCACGAGTTGCTCTCATCCCCTTAGGATCATCATTTACATACTTCTTTTTTGTCGTTTCTTCGCCTTATCGTCATAACAGAAACCGGTCAACTCCGCGTGAATCCCCACCTTGCCATTCTTCTCGTAACTCTCGTAATGTCGGCTCTTCACTTAATGGTACCTCGTAAGCTTAACTTACGGTATCTTCCACTTTCACACTGGTTCGATCACATTTCTCATCTTGACTCCAAAGCTTAGAAGCGTCTAACGAAAGCTTCACTTCTCGTGATGAAACACTGGCTTTAACCTTGTTAGAATGCACCCATCTCCTCCTTGATTCGCATCTTTAGTTGTCCACCCGTCTTCTTGAAGAACTTAAGTTTGTTATCTTTATTGTTCTTGTCATACGTAGTCCTCCAACACTGTAGCTCCAATGGATGCTCCCCTGGTCCGGGCAGATGGAGAACTCAGCACCCCGGACCTCCCAACGGTCCTATCCCCAGCCTTGGGAACCATGCTCTTGGCGACGTCCTCTACGGGAACCTTATCTACTGGTGGATCCACAACTGGCGGGTCCGCAATGGAAATACGTCCCCGACCTCTCGCGCCTGGAGGTCTTCCTACTCGTCCCCGTCTCGGGACGGTAGGAGAAAGAGGAGGTCTACCCCTGGCGGGTCCTGCGTAAGCGGTAGCTCTCGTACGTGCTATCTAATAGCGTATGGTGTTTACTTATGCATAAATACATAGGTAATAACTACGATGTCGGTATGATAAAACATCTAAAAACATAAAGGTAAACATGATCACAATACACATCCAAGGCATACAAGCCCAAACATCCTAAGGTCGCATACATAGCTAGGTACATTACAATATCCACAAACATCCTAAGGTCATACATATATATATAACTATATATACCTACTTCTAATCCAGAGATCTATGTCGCCGAGGTTTGCGGAAGGAGTGGTGGTCCCGTACATTCTAACCAAAACCCGACACATGCACATGATCCACAACGAATCAACAAGGCTAGTTAGACTAACCTGTAGATAGGCTTATGTTGTCTCTACTACTCTCTTCCTTGTAGATAGGTGTTGGTTGTACTTAAGTCTCAACAATAAAAAAGGAGATGAGTACTTATACTAACCTAGTGATTAACTAGCCTTGTTGAATCGTTGTAGATATATAATACATCAATTTGAACACTATTATAGAGCATCGTTGACTATGTTGTCTCTACTACCCTCCTCCTTGTAGATGGGCGTTGGTTGTACTTAACTCTCAAAGATAAACAAGGAGATGAGTACATAGACTAATTGATGATAAACTAGCCTTGTTGATTCGTTATGGATATATAATACAACAATTTGAAGACTACTATAGTGTTTAATGTGATTATGTTGCGTCTACTGCTCTCCTCCATGTAGATATGCGTTAGTTGTACTTAACTCTCAAAGATAAACAAGGAGATGACTATATAGACTAACTGGTGATTAACTAGCCTTGTTGATTCGTTATGGATATATAATACATCAATTTGAACACAATTATAGTGTTCAATGTGATTATGTCGTCTCTACTGCGCTCCTCCTTGTATATAGGGCTTGGTTGTACTTAACTCTCAACAATAAACAAGGAGATGAGTACATAGACTAGCCTGGTGAATAGATAGCCTTGTTGATTTGTTGTGGATCCATAGTACATCAATTTGAACACTATTATAGTGTTCCATTCAATTATGTTGCCTCTACTGCTCTCCTCCTTGTAGATAGGCGTTGGTTGTACTTAACTCTCAACAATAAAAAAAAGGAGATGAGTACATTGACTAACCTAGTGATTAACAAGCCTTGTTGATTCATTGTGAATCTATAAATACATCAATTTGAACATTATTATAGAGCCTAATTGATTATGTTGCCTCTACTGCTCTCCTCCTTGTAGATAGGCGTTGGTTGTACTTAACTCTCAACAATAAACAAGGAGATAAGTACATAGACTAACATGGTGATTAACTAGCCTTGTTGATTCGTTGTGGATCTAAAATACATCAACTTGAACACTATTATAGTGTTCAATTTGATTATGTTGTCTGTATTACTTTCCTCCTTCTGGATAGCCGTTGGTTGTAGTTAACTCTCAACAATAAACAAGGAGATGAGTACATAGACTAACTTGGTGATTAACTAGCCTTGTTGATTCGTTGTGGATCTATAATACATCAATTTGAACACTATTATAGTGTTCAATTTGATTATGTTGTCTCTACTACTCTCCTCCTTCTAGCTAGGCGTTGGTTTTACTTAACTCTCAAGAATAAACAAGGAGATGAGTACATAGACTAACCTGGTGATTAATTAACCTTGTTGATTCGTTGTGGATCTATAATACATCAATTTGAACATTATTATAGTGTTCAATTTGATTATGTTGTCTCTACCGCCCTCCTCCTTATAGATAGGCGTTGGTTTTACTTAACTCTCAACAATAAACAAGGAGATGAGTACATAAACTAACCTGGTGATTAATTAGCCTTGTTGATTCATTGTGAATCTATAATACATCAATTTGAACATTATTATAGAGCCTAATTGATTATGTTGTTTGTACTACTCTTCTCCTTGTAGATAGGCGTTGATTGTACTTAACTCTCAACAATAAACAAGGAGATTGAGTACATAGACTAATTTGGTGATTAACTAGCCTTTTTAATCCGTTGTGGATCTATAATACGTCAATTTGAACATTATTATAGTGTTCAATTTGATTATGTTGTCTCTACTACTCACCTCCTTGTATAGATAGGCGTTGGTTTTACTTAACTCTCAACAATAAACATGGAGATGAGTATATAGACTAAACTGGTGATTACATTTCCTTGTTGATTCGTTGTGGATCTATAATACATCTTTCAACACTATTATAGTGTTTAATTTGATTATGTTGTCTCTACTGCTCTCCTCCTTGTAGATAGGCGTTGTTTGTACTTAACTCTCAACATTAAACAAGGAGATGAGTACATAGACTAACCTGTGATAAACATGCCTTGTTGATTCGGTGTAGATCTATAAATACATCAATTTGAACACTATTATAGTGTTTCATTTGATTATGTTGCCTCTACTGCTCTCCTCTATGTAGATAGGCGTTGGTTGTGTACTTAACTCTGAACAATTCACAAAGAGATGAGTACATAGGCTAACCTGGTGATTAACTAGCATTGTTCATACATTGTGGATCTATAATAAATCAATTTGAACACTATTAAAGGGTTCAATGTGATTATGTTGTCTCTGCTACTCTCCTTCTTGTAGATAGGCGTTGGTTATACTTAACTCTCAACAATAAATAAGGAGATGAGTACCTAGACTAACCTGGTGACTAACTAGCCTTGTTGATTTGTTGTGTACATATAAATACATCAATTGGAACACTATTATAGTGTTCAATGTGATTATGTTGTCTCTGCTACTCTCCTTCTTGTAGATAGGTGTTGGTTGTACTTAATTCTCAACAATAAACAAGGAGATGAGTACATAGACTAACATGATGATTAAATAGCCTTGTTGATTTGTTGTGGATCTATAAATACATCAATTTGAACACTATTATAGTGTTCAATTTGATTATGTTGTCTCTACTACTCTTTTCCTTGTAGACAGGCGTTGGTTGTACTTAATTCTCAACAATAAACAAGGAGATTAGTACATAGACTAACTTGGTGATTAACTTGCCTTGTTAATTCGTTGTAGATCTATAATACATCAATTTCAACACTATTATAGTGTTCAATATGATTATGTTGTCTCTACTACTCTCCTTCTTGTACATAGGCCTTGGTTGTACTTAACTCTCAACAATAAACATAGAGATGAGTACATAGACTAACCTGGTGATTAACTAGCCTTGTTGATTCGTTGTGGATCATATAAATACATCAAATGGATGACTATTATAGTGTTCAATGTGATTATGTTGTCTCTACTACTCTCTTGCTTGTAGATAGGCGTTGGTTGTACTTAAGTCTGAACAATAAACAAAGAGATGAGTACTTAGAGTAACCTGGTGATTAATTAGCCTTGTTGAATCGTTGTAGATCTATAATACATCAATTTGAACACTATTATAGAGCTTCGTTGACTATGTTTTCTCTACTACCCTCTTCCTTGTATATGGGCGTTGGTTGTACTTAACTCTCAAAGATAAACAAGGAGATAAGGACATAGACTAATTGATGATTAACTAGCCTTGTTGATTCGTTATGGATATATAATACATCAATTTGAACACTATTATAGTGTTTAATGTGATTATGTTGCGTCTACTACTCTCCTTCATGTAGATATGCGTTAGTTGTACTTAACTCTCAAAGATAAACAAGGAGATGACTACATAGACTAACTGGTGATTAACTAGCCTTGTTGATTCGTTATGGATATATAATACATCAATTTGAACACAATTATAGTGTTCAATGTGATTATGTCGTCTCTACTGCGCTCCTCCTTTTATATAGGGCTTGGTTGTACTTAACTCTCAACAATAAACAAGGAGATGAGTACATAGACTAGCCTGGTGAATAGATAGCCTTGTTGATTTGTTGTGGATCTATAGTACATCAATTTGAACATTATTACAGTGTTCCATTCGATTATGTTGCCTCTACTGCTCTCCTCCTTGTAGATAGGCGTTGGTTGTACTTAACTCTCAACAATAAAAAAAAGGAGATGAGTACATTGACTAACCTAGTGATTAACTAGCCTTGTTGATTCATTGTGAATCTATAAATACATCAATTTGAACATTATTATAGAGCATAATTGATTATGTTGTCTGTATTACTTTCCTCCTTCTGGATAGCCGTTGGTTGTAGTTAACTCTCAACAATAAACAAGGAGATGAGTACATAGACTAACTTGGTGATTAACTAGCCTTGTTGATTCGTTGTGGATCTATAATACATCAATTTGAACACTATTATAGTGTTCAATTTGATTATGTTGTCTCTACTACTCTCCTCCTTCTAGCTAGGCGTTGGTTTTACTTAACTCTCAAGAATAAACAAGGAGATGAGTACATAGACTAACCTGGTGATTAATTAACCTTGTTGATTCGTTGTGGATCTATAATACATCAATTTGAACATTATTATAGTGTTCAATTTGATTATGTTGTCTCTACCGCCCTCCTCCTTATAGATAGGCGTTGGTTTTACTTAACTCTCAACAATAAACAAGGAGATGAGTACATAAACTAACCTGGTGATTAATTAGCCTTGTTGATTCATTGTGAATCTATAAATACATCAATTTGAACATTATTATAGAGCCTAATTGATTATGTTGCTTGTACTACTCTTCTCCTTGTAGATAGGCGTTGATTGTACTTAACTCTCAACAATAAACAAGGAGATTGAGTACATAGACTAATTTGGTGATTAACTAGCCTTTTTAATTCGTTGTGGATCTATAATACATCAATTTGAACATTATTATATTGTTCAATTTGATTATGTTGTCTCTACTACTCACCTCCTTGTATATATAAGCGTTGGTTTTACTTAACTCTCAACAATAAACATGGAGATGAGTATATAGACTAAACTGGTGATTAACTACCCTTGTTGATTCGTTGTGGATCTATAATACATCATTTCAACACTATTATAGTGTTCAAATTGATTATGTTTGTCTCTACTGCTCTCCTCCTTGTAGACAGGCGTTGGTTGTACTTAACTCTCAACAATAAACAAGGAGATGAGTACATAGACTAACCTGGTGATTAACTAGCCTTGTTGATTCGGTTGTAGATCTATAAATACATCAATTTGAACACTATTATAGTGTTTAATTTTATTATGTTGTCTCTACTACTCTTCTCCTTGTAGATAGGCGTTTGTTGTACTTACATCTCAACAATATAAACAAGGAGATGAGTACATAGGACTAACCTGGTGATTAACTAGCCTTGTTATACGTTGTGGATCTATAATACATCAATTTGAACACTATTATAGTTGTCAAATTGATTATGTTGTCTCTACTGCTCTCCTCCTTGTAGACATGCGTTGGTTGTACTTACATCTTAACAATAAACAAGGAGATGTGTACACAGACTAACCTGGTGATTAACTAGCCTTGTTGATATGTTGTGGATCTTTAATACATCAATTTGAACACTATTATAGTGTTCAATTTGATTATGTTGTCTCTACTGCTCTCCTCCTTGTAGATAGGCGTTGGTTATACTTAACTCTCAACAATAAACAAGGAGATGAGTACATAGACTAACCTAGTGATTAACTAGCCTTGTTGATTCGTTCTGAATCTATAATACATCAATTTGAACACTATTATTTTGTTCAATGTGATTATGTTGTCTCTACTAGTCTCCTCCTTGTAGATAGGCGTTGGTTGTACTTAACTCTCAACAATAAACAAGGAGATGAGTACATAGACTAACCTGGTGATTAACTAGCCTTGTTGATTTATTGTGGATCTATAATACATCAATTTGAAAACTATTATGGTTTTCAAATTGATTATGTTGTTTCTACTGCTCTCCTCCTTGTAGACAGGCGTTGGTTGTACTTACATCTCAACTATAAACAGGGAGATGGGGTGACAGACTAACCTGGTGATTAACTAGCCTTGTTGATTCGTTGTGGATTTATAATACATCAATTTGAACACTATTATAATGTTCAATTTGATTATGTTGTCTCTACTGCTCTCCTCATTGTAAATAGGCGTTGGTTTTACTTAACTCTCAACAATAAACAAGGAGATGAGTACATAGACTAACCTAGTGATTAACTAGCCTTGTTCATTTATTTTGGATCTATAATACATCAACTTGAACACTATTATAGTTTTCAAATTGATTATGTTGTCTCTACTGCTTTCCTCCTTGTATACAAGCGTTGGTTGTACTTAACTCTCAACAATAAACAAGGAGATGAGTACATAGACTAACCTGGTGATTAACTAGCCTTGTTTATTAGTTGTGGATCTATAATACATCAATTTGAACACTATTATAGTTGTCGAATTGATTATGTTGTCTCTACTACTCTCCTCCTTGTAGACAGGCGTTGGTTGTACTTACATCTCAACAATAAACAAGGAGATGAGTACATAGACTAACCTGGTGATTAACTAGCCTTGTTGATTTATTGTGGATCTATAATACATCAATTTAAAAACTATTATAGTTTTTAAATTGATTATGTTGTCTCTACTGCTCTCCTCCTTGTAGACAGGCGTTGGTTGTACTTACATCTCAACAATATACAAAGAGATGAGTACATAGACTAACTTGGTGATTAACTAGCCTTGTTAATTCGTTGCGGATCTATAAGACATCAATTTGAACACTATTATAATGTTCAATTTGATTATGTTGTCTTTACTGCTCTCCTCCTTGTAGATAGGCGTTAGTTGTACTTAACTCTCAACAATAAACATGGAGATGTGTACACAGACTAACCTTGTGATTAACTAACCTTGTTGATTCGTTGTGCATCTATAATACATTAATTTGAACACTATTATAATGTTCAATTTGATTATGTTGTCTCTACTACTCTCTTACTTGTAGATAGGCATTGGTTATACTTAACTCTCAACAATAAACAAGTAGATGAGTACATAGACTAACCTACTGATTAACTATCCTTGTTGATTTATTGTGGATCTATAAAACATCAATTTGAACACTATTATAGTATTCAATTTGATTATGTTGTCCTTACTGGTCACCTCCTTATAGATTGGCTTTGGTTGTACTTAACTATCAACAATAAACTAGCAGATGAGTACATAGACTAACCTGGTGATTAACTAGCCTTGTTGATTCGTTTTGGATCTATAATACATCAATTTGAACACTATTATAGTGTTCAATGTGATTATGTTGTCTCTACTACTCTCCTCCTTGTAGATAGGCGTTGGTTGTACTTAACTATGAACAATAAACTAGCAGATGAGTACATAGACTAACCTTGTGATTAACTAGCCTTGTTGATTCGTTGTGGATCTATAATACATCAATTTGATCACTATTATAGTATTGAATGTGATTATGTTGTCTCTACTGCTCTCCTGCTTGTAGATAGGCGTTGGTTGTACTTAACTCTCAACAATAAACAAGGAGATGTGTACATAGACTAACCTGGTGATTAACTAGCCTTGTTGATTCGTCTGTAGATCTATAATACATCAATTTGAACACTATTATAATGTTCAATTTGATTATGTTGTCTCTATTACTCTCGTCCTTGTAGATAGGCGTTGGTTATACTTAACTCTCAACAATAAACAAGGAGATGAGTACATAGACTAACCTAGTGATTAACTAGCCTTGTTGATTTATTGTGGATCTATAATACATCAATTTGAACACTATTATAGTTTTCAAATTGATTATGTTGTCTCTACTGCTCTCCTCCTTGTAGACAGGCGTTGGTTGTACTTACATCTCAACAATAAACAAGGAGATGTGTACACACACTAACCTGGTGATTAACTAGCCTTGTTTATTCATTGCGGATCTATAATACATCAATTTGAACACTATTATAGTGTTCAATTTGATTATGTTGTCTTTACTGTTCACCTCCTTATAGATAGGCGTTGGTTGTACTTAACTATCAACAATAAACTAGCAGATAAGTACAAAGACTAACAATGTTATTAACTAGCCTTGTTGATTCGTTGTGGATCTATAATACATCAATTTGAACACTATTATAGTGTTCAATGTGATTATGTTGTCTCTACTACTCTCCTCTTTGTAGATAAGCGTTGGTTGTACTTAACTCTCAACAATAAACAAGGAGATGAGTACAAAAACTAACCTTGTGATTAACTAGCCTTGTTGATTCGTTGCAGATCTATAAGACATCAATTTGAACACTATTATAGTATTCAATTTGATTATGTTGTCTCTACTTACATCTCAACAATTTGAACACTATTATAGTATTCAATTTGAATATGTTGTTTTTACTGGTCACCTCCTTATAGATAGGCTTTGGTTGTACTTAACTATCAACAATAAACTAGCAGATGAGTACAAAGACTAACATTGTGATTAACTAGCCTTGTTGATTCGTTGTGGATCTATAATACATCAATTTGAACACTATTATAGTGTTTAATGTGATTATGTTGTCTCTACTACTCTCGTCCTTGTAGATAGGCGTTGGTTGTACTTAACTCTCAACAATAAACTAGCAGATGAGTACAAAGACTAACATTGTGATTAACTAGCCTTGTTGATTAGTTGTGGATCTATAATACATCAATTTAAACACTATTATAGTATTCAATGTGATTATGTTGTCTCTACTATTCTCCCTCTTGTAGATAGGCGTTGGTTGTACTTAACTCTCAACAATAACAAGAAGATGTGTACATAGACTAACCTGGTGATTAACTAGCCTTGTTGATTCGTTGTAGATCTATAATACATCAATTTGATTACTATTATAATGTTCAATTTGATTATGTTGTCTCTACTGCTCTCCTCCTTGTAGATAGGCGTTGGTTATACTTAACTCTCAACAATAAACAAGGAGATGAGTACATAGACTAACCTAGTGATTAACTAGCCTTGTTGATTTATTATGGATCTATAATACATAGATTTGAACACTATTATAGTTTTCAAATTGATTATGTTGTCTCTACTGCTCTCCTCCTTGTAGACAGGCGTTGGTTGTACTTACATCTCAACAATAAACAAGGAGATGTGTACACACACTAACCTGGTGATTAACTAGCCTTGTTTATTCATTGCGGATCTATAATACATCAATTTGAACACTATTATAGTGTTCAATTTGATTATGTTGTCTTTACTGTTCACCTCCTTATAGATAGGCGTTGGTTGTACTTAACTATCAACAATAAACTAGCAGATAAGTACAAAGACTAACAATGTTATTAACTAGCCTTGTTGATTCGTTGTGGATCTATAATACATCAATTTGAACACTATTATAGTGTTCAATGTGATTATGTTGTCTCTACTACTCTCCTCTTTGTAGATAAGCGTTGGTTGTACTTAACTCTCAACAATAAACAAGGAGATGAGTACAAAAACTAACCTTGTGATTAACTAGCCTTGTTGATTCGTTGCAGATCTATAAGACATCAATTTGAACACTATTATAGTATTCAATTTGATTATGTTGTCTCTACTTACATCTCAACAATTTGAACACTATTATAGTATTCAATTTGAATATGTTGTTTTTACTGGTCACCTCCTTATAGATAGGCTTTGGTTGTACTTAACTATCAACAATAAACTAGCAGATGAGTACAAAGACTAACATTGTGATTAACTAGCCTTGTTGATTCGTTGTGGATCTATAATACATCAATTTGAACACTATTATAGTGTTTAATGTGATTATGTTGTCTCTACTACTCTCGTCCTTGTAGATAGGCGTTGGTTGTACTTAACTCTCAACAATAAACTAGCAGATGAGTACAAAGACTAACATTGTGATTAACTAGCCTTGTTGATTAGTTGTGGATCTATAATACATCAATTTAAACACTATTATAGTATTCAATGTGATTATGTTGTCTCTACTATTCTCCCTCTTGTAGATAGGCGTTGGTTGTACTTAACTCTCAACAATAACAAGAAGATGTGTACATAGACTAACCTGGTGATTAACTAGCCTTGTTGATTCGTTGTAGATCTATAATACATCAATTTGATTACTATTATAATGTTCAATTTGATTATGTTGTCTCTACTGCTCTCCTCCTTGTAGATAGGCGTTGGTTATACTTAACTCTCAACAATAAACAAGGAGATGAGTACATAGACTAACCTAGTGATTAACTAGCCTTGTTGATTTATTATGGATCTATAATACATAGATTTGAACACTATTATAGTTTTCAAATTGATTATGTTGTCTCTACTGCTCTCCTCCTTGTAGACATGCGTTGGTTGTACTTACATATAACCAATAAACAAGGAGATGTGTACACAGATTAACCTGGTGATTAACTAGCCTTGTTGATTCGTTGTAGATCTATAATACATCAATTTAAACACTATTATAATTTTCAAATTGATTATGTTGTCTCTACTGCTCTCCTCCTTGTAGACAGGCGTTGGTTGTACTTACATATTAACAATAAACAAAGAGATGAGTACATAGACTAACATGGTGATTAACTAGCCTTATTGATTCGTTGTGGATCTATAAAACATCAATTTGAACACTATTATAGTGTTCAATGTGATTATGTTGACTTTACTGCTCAACTCTTTATAGATAGGCGTTGGTTGTACTTAACTATCAACAATAAACTAGGAGATCAGTACAAAGACTAACCTGGTGATTAAATAACCTTGTTTATTCATTTTGGATCTATAATACATCAATTTGAACACTATTATAGTGTTCGAGTGATTATGTTGTCTCTACTGCTCTCCTCCTTGTGGACAAGCGTTGGTTGTACTTACATCTCAAAAATAAACAAAGAGATGAGTACATAGACTAACTTGGTGATTAACTAGCCTTGTTGATTCGTTGCGGATCTATAAGACATCAATTTGAACACTATTATAATGTTCAATTTGATTATGTTGTCTTTACTGCTCTCCTCCTTATAGATAGGCGTTCGTTGTACTTAACTATCAACAATAAACTAGGAGATGAGTACAAAGACTAACATTGTGATTAACTAGCCTTATTGATTCGTTGTGGATCTATAATACATCAATTTGAACACTATTATAGTGTTCGAGTGATTATGTTTTCTCTACTACTCTCCTCCTTGTAGATAGGCGTTAGTTGTACTTACATCTCAACAATAAACAAGGAGATGAGTACATAGACTAACATGGTGATTAACTAGCCTTGTTGATTCGTTGTGGATCTATAAAACATCCATTTGAACAATATTATATAGTATTCAATTTGATTATGTTGTCTGTGCTGCTAAACTCTTTATAGATAGGCGTTGGTTGTACTTAACTCTCAACAACAAACAAGGAGATGTGTACATAGACTAACCTGGTGATTAACTAGCCTTGTTGATTCGTTGTGGATCTATAATACATCAATTTGATTACTATTATAATGTTCAATTTGATTATATTGTCTCTACTGCTCTCTTCCTTGTAGACAGGCGTTGGTTGTTTACATATCAACAATAAACAAGGAGATGTGTACACAGACTAACCTGGTGATTAACTAGCCTTGTTGATTAGTTGTGGATCTATAAGACATCAATTTGAACACTATTATAGTGTTCAATTTGATTATGTTGTCTATACTGGTCACCTCCTTATAGATTGGCGTTGGTTGTACTTAACTATCAACAATAAACTAGCAGATAAGTACAAAGACTAACAATGTGATTAACTAGCCTTGTTGATTTGTTGTGGATCTATAATACATCAATTTAAACACTATTATAGTGTTCAATGTGATTATGTTGTCTCTACTACTCTCCTCCTTGTAGATAAGCGTTGGTTGTACTTAACTCTCAACAATAAACAAGGAGATGTGTACATAGACTAACCTGGTGATTAACTAGCCTTGTTGATTCGTTGTGGATCTATAAAACATCAATTTGAACACTATTATAGCATTCAATTTGATTATGTTGCTTTACTGGTCACCTCCATATATATAGGCGTTGGTTGTACTTAACTATCAACAATAAACTAGCAGATGAGTAAAAAGACTAAAATTGTGATTAACTAGCCTTGTTCATTCGTTGTGGAACTATAATACATCAATTTGAACACTATTATAGTGTTCAATGTGATTATGTTATCTCTACTATTCTCCTCCTTGTAGATAGGCGTTGGTTGTACTTAACTCTCAATAATAAACAAGGAGATGTGTACATAGGCTAACATGGTGATTAACTAGGCTTGTTGTACTTACATCTCAAAAATTTGATTATGTTGTCTCTACTGCTCTCCTCCTTGTAGATAGGCGTTGGTTATACTTAACTCTCAACAATAAACAAGGATATGAATACATAGACTAACCTAGTGATTAACTAGCCTGTTAATTTATTGTGGAACTATAATACATCAATTTGAACACTATTATAGTTTTCAAATTGATAATGTTGTCTCTACTGCTCTCCTCCTTGTAGACAGGCATTGGTTGTACTTACATCTCAAAAATAAACAAAGAGATGAGTACATAGACTAACTTGGTGATTAACTAGCCTTGTTGATTCGTTGCGGATCTATAAGACATCAATTTGAACACTATTATAATGTTCAATTTGATTATGTTGTCTTTATTGCTCTCGTCCTTATAAATAGGCGTTGGTTGTACTTAACTATCAACAATAAACTAGGAGATGAGTACAAAGACTCACCTGCTGATTAACTAGCCTTTTTTATTCATTGTGGATATATAATACATCAATTTGAACACTATTATAGTGTTCAATGTGATTATGTTGTGTCTACTACTCTCCTCCTTGTAGACAGGCGTTGGTTGTACTTAACTCTCAACAATAAACAAGAAGATGTGTACACAGACTAACCTGGTGATTAACTAGCCTTGTTGATTCGTTGTGGATCTATAATACATCAATTTGAACACTATTATAGTGTTCAATTTGATTATGTTGTCTCTACTGCTCTCCTCATTGTAGATAGGCGTTGGTGATTAAATAGCCTTGTTTATTCATTGTGGATCTATAATACTTCAATTTGAACACTATTATAGTTTTCAAATTGATTATGTTGTCTTTACTGCTCTCCTCCTTGTAGACAGGCGTTGGTTGTACTTAACTCTCAACAATAAACAAGGAGATGAGTACATAGACTAACCTGGTGATTAACAAGCCTTGTTGATTCGTTGTGGATCTATAATACATCAATTTGAACACTATTATAGTTTTCAAATTGATTATGTTGTCTCTACTACTCTCCTCCTTGTAGACAGGCGTTGGTTGTACTTACATCTCAACAATAAACAAAGAGATGAGTACATAGACTAAGTTGGTGATTAACTAGCCTTGTTGATTCGTTGCGGATCTATAAGACATCAATTTTAACACTATTATAGTGTTCAATTTGATTATGTTGTCTTTACTACTCTCCTCCTTGTAGATTAGCGTTGGTTGTACTTAACTCTCAACAATAAACAAGGAGATGTGCACATAGACTAACATGGTGATTAACTAGCCTTGTTGATTCGTTGCGGATCTATAAGACATCAATTTAAACACTATTATAGTGTTCAATGTGATTATGTTGTCTCTACTACTCTCCTCCTTGTAGATAAGCGTTGGTTGTACTTAACTCTCAACAATAAACAAGGAGATGTGTACATAGACTAACCTGGTGATTAACTAGCCTTGTTGATTCGTTGTGGATCTATAAAACATCAATTTGAACACTATTATAGCATTCAATTTGATTATGTTGCTTTACTGGTCACCTCCATATATATAGGCGTTGGTTGTACTTAACTATCAACAATAAACTAGCAGATGAGTAAAAAGACTAAAATTGTGATTAACTAGCCTTGTTCATTCGTTGTGGAACTATAATACATCAATTTGAACACTATTATAGTGTTCAATGTGATTATGTTGTCTCTACTATTCTCCTCCTTGTAGATAGGCGTTGGTTGTACTTAACTCTCAATAATAAACAAGGAGATGTGTACATAGGCTAACATGGTGATTAACTAGGCTTGTTGTACTTACATCTCAAAAATTTGATTATGTTGTCTCTACTGCTCTCCTCCTTGTAGATAGGCGTTGGTTATACTTAACTCTCAACAATAAACAAGGATATGAATACATAGACTAACCTAGTGATTAACTAGCCTGTTAATTTATTGTGGATCTATAATACATCAATTTGAACACTATTATAGTTTTCAAATTGATAATGTTGTCTCTACTGCTCTCCTCCTTGTAGACAGGCATTGGTTGTACTTACATCTCAAAAATAAACAAAGAGATGAGTACATAGACTAACTTTGTGATTAACTAGCCTTGTTGATTCGTTGCGGATCTATAAGACATCAATTTGAACACTATTATAATGTTCAATTTGATTATGTTGTCTTTATTGCTCTCGTCCTTATAAATAGGCGTTGGTTGTACTTACTATCAACAATAAACTAGGAGATGAGTACAAAGACTCACCTGCTGATTAACTAGCCTTTTTTATTCATTGTGGATATATAATACATCAATTTGAACACTATTATAGTGTTCAATGTGATTATGTTGTGTCTACTACTCTCCTCCTTGTAGACAGGCGTTGGTTGTACTTAACTCTCAACAATAAACAAGAAGATGTGTACACAGACTAACCTGGTGATTAACTAGCCTTGTTGATTCGTTGTGGATCTATAATACATCAATTTGAACACTATTATAGTGTTCAATTTGATTATGTTGTCTCTACTGCTCTCCTCATTGTAGATAGGCGTTGGTGATTAAATAGCCTTGTTTATTCATTGTGGATCTATAATACTTCAATTTGAACACTATTATAGTTTTCAAATTGATTATGTTGTCTTTACTACTCTCCTCCTTGTAGACAGGCGTTGGTTGTACATAACTCTCAACAATAAACAAGGAGATGAGTACATAGACTAACCTAGTGATTAACAAGCCTTGTTGATTTATTGTGGATCTATAATACATCAATTTGAACACTATTATAGTTTTCAAATTGATTATGTTGTCTCTACTGCTCTCCTCCTTGTAGACAGGCGTTGGTTGTACTTACATCTCAACAATAAACAAGGAGATGAGTACATAGACTAACCTGGTGATTAACTAGCCTTGTTGATTTATTGTGGATCTATAATACATCAATTTAAACACTATTATAGTTTTTAAATTGATTATGTTGTCTCTACTGCTCTCCTCCTTGTAGACAGGCGTTGGTTGTACTTACATCTCAACAATAAACAAAGAGATGAGTACATAGACTAACTTGGTGATTAACTAGCCTTGTTAATTCGTTGCGGATCTATAAGACATCAATTTGAACACTATTATAATGTTCAATTTGATTATGTTGTGTTTACTGGTCACCTCCTTATAGATAGGCGTTAGTTGTACTTACATATCAACAGTAAACAAGGAGATGTGTACACAGACTAACCTGGTGATTAACTAGCCTTGTTGATTAGTTGTGGATCTATAATACATCAATTTGAACACTATTATAGTGTTCAATTTGATTATGTTGTCTTTACTGGTCACCTCCTTATAAATAGGCGTTGGTTGTACTTAACTATCAACAATAAACTAGCAGATAAGTAGAAAGACTAACAATGTTATTAACTAGCCTTGTTAATTCGTTGTGGATCTATAATACATCAATTTGAACACTATTATAGTATTCAATGTGATTATGTTGTCTTTACTACTCTCCTCCTTGTAGATAAGCGTTGGTTGTACTTAACTCTCAACAATAAACTAGGAGATGTGTACATAGACTAACTTGGTGATTAACTAGCCTTGTTGATTAGTTGTGGATCTATAATACATCAATTTGAACACTATTATAGTGTTCAATGTGATTATGTTGTCTTTACTACTCTCCTCCTTGTAGATAAGCTTTGGTTGTACTTAACTCTCAACAATAAACAAGGAGATGTGTACATAGACTAACCTGGTGATTAACTAGCCTTGTTGATTCGTTGTGGATCTATAATACATCATTTTGAACACTATAATAGTGTTCAAATTGTTGTATTATAGATCCACAATGAATCAACAAGGCTAGTTAATCACATTGTTAGTCTTTGTACTCATCTCCTAGTTAATTGTTGATGGTTAAGTACAACCAACGCCTATCAATAAAGAGTTTAGCAGTAAGACATCAATTTGAACACTATAATAGTGTTCAAGTTGATGTATTATAAATCCACAACGAATCAACAAGGCTAGTTATTCACAAGGTTAGTCTTTGTACTCATCTCCTAGTTAATTGTTGATAGTTAAGTACAACCAACGCCTATCTATAAGGAGTTGAGCAGTAAGACATCAATTTGAACACTATAATAGTGTTCAAATTGATGTATTATAGATCCACAACAAATCAACAAGGCTAGTTAATCACAAGGTTAGTCTTTGTACTCATCTCCTAGTTAACTAGTCTTGTTGATTCGTTGCGGATCTATAAGACATAAATTTGAACACTATTATAGTGTTAAATTTGATTATGTTGTCTTTACTGCTCTCCTCCTTATAGATAGGCGTTGGTTGTACATAACTATCAACAATAAACTAGGAGATGAGTACAAAGACTAACCTGGTGATTAACTAGCCTTGTTTATTCATTGTGGATGTATAATACATCAATTTCAACACTATTATAGTGTTCGATGTGATTATGTTGTCTCTACTACTCTCCTCCTTATAGATAGGCGTTAGTTGTACTTAACTCTCAACAATAAACAAGGAGATGAGTACATAGACTAACCTGGTGATTAACTAGCCTTGTTGATTCGTTGTAGATCTATAAAACATCAATTTGAACACTATTATATTTTTCAAATTGATTATGTTGTCTCTACTGCTCTCCTCCTTGTAGACAGGCGTTGGTTGTACGTAACTCTCAACAATAAACAAGGAGATGAGTACATAGACTAACCTGGTGATTAACAAGCCTTGTAGATTCATTGTGGATCTATAATACATAAATTTGAACACTATTATAGTTTTCAAATTTATTATGTTTTCTCTACTGCTCTCCTCCTTGTAGACAGGCGTTGGTTGTACTTACATCTCAACAATAAACTAAGAGATGAGTACAAAGACTAACTTGGTGATTAACTAGCCTTGTTGATTCGTTGTGGATCTATAAGACATCAATTTGAACACTATTATAGTGTTCAATGTGATTATGTTGTCTCTACTACTCTCCTCCATGTAGATAGGCGTTGGTTGTACTTAACTCTCAACAATAAACAAGGAGATGTGTACATAGACTAACCTGGTGATTAACTAGGTTTGTTATTCGTTGTGGATCTATAATACATCAATTTGAACAGTATTATAGTGTTTAATGTGATTATGTTGTCTCTACTGCTCTCCTCCTTGTAGATAGGCGTTGCTTATACTTAACTCTCAACAATAAACAAGGAGATGAGTACATAGACTAACCTAGTGATTAACTAGCCTTGTTGATTCGTTGTGGATCTATAATACATCAATTTGAACACTATTATAATGTTCAATTAGATTATGTTGTCTCTACTGCGCTCCTCCTTGTTGATAGGCGTTGGTTGTACTTAACTCTCAACAATAAACAAGGAGATGTGTACATACACTAACCTGGTGATTAACTTGCCTTGTTGATTCGTTGTGGATCTATAATACATCAATTTGAACACTATTATAGTGTTCAATTTGATTATGTTGTCTCTTCTGCTCTTCTCCTTGTTGATAGGCGTTGGTTATATTTAACTCTCAACAATAAACAAGGAGATGAATACACAGACTAACCTGGTGATTAACTAGCCTTGTTGATTCGTTGTGGATCTATAAAACATCAATTTGAACACTATTATAGTATTCAATTTTATTACGTTGTCTTTATTGGTCACCTCCTTATAGATAGGCGTTGGTTGTACTTAACTATCAACAATAAACTAGCAGATGAGTACAAAGACTAAAATGGTGATTAACTAGCCTTGTTGATTCGTTGTGGATCTATAATACATCAATTTAAACACTATTATATTTTTTAAATTGATTATGTTGTCTCTACTGCTCTCCTCCTTGTAGACAGGCGTTAGTTGTACTTACATATCAACAATAAACAAGGAGATGTGTACACAGACTAACTTGGTGATTAACTAGCCTTGTTGATTAGTTGTGGATCTATAATATATCAATTTGAACAGTATTATAGTGTTCAATGTGATTATGTTGTCTCTACTACTCTCGTCCTTGTAGATAGGCGTTGGTTGTACTTAAATATCAACAATAAACTAGCAGATGAGTAGAAAGACTAACAATGTGATTAACTAGCCTAGTTGATTTGTTGTGGATCTATAAAACATCAATTTGAACACTATTATAGTGTTCAATGTGATTATGTTGTCTCTACTACTCGCCCTCTCGTAGATAGGCGTTGGTTGTACTTAACTCTCAACAATAAACAAGAAGATGTGTACATAGACTAACCTGGTGATTAACTAGCCTTGTTGATTCGTTGTGGATCTATAAAACATCAATTTGATTACTATTATAATGTTCAATTTGATTATATTGTCTCTATTGCTCTTCTCCTTGTAGATAGGCTTTGGTTATACTTAACTCTCAACAATAAACAAGGAGATGAGTACATAAACTAACCTAGTGATAAACTAGCCTTGTTGATTTATTGTGGATCTATAATATATAAATTTGAACACTATTATAGTGTTCAATGTGATTATGTTGTCACTACTACTCTCCTCCTTGTAGATAGGCGTTGGTTATACTTAACTCTCAACAATAAACAAGGAGATGAATACATAAACTAACCTGGTGATTAACTAGTCTTGTTGATTCGTTGTGGATCTATAAAACATCAATTTGAACACTATTATAGTATTCAATTTGATTACGTTGTCTTTATTGGTTATCTCCTTATAGATAGGCGTTGGTTGTACTTAACTATCAACAATAAACTAGCAGATGTGTACAAAGACTAACATTGTGATTAACTAGCCTTGTTGATTCGTTGTGGATCTATAATACATCAATTAGAACACTATTATAGTGTTCATTGTGATTATGTTGTCTTTACTACTCTCCTCCTTGTAGATAAGCGTTGGTTGTACTTAACTCTCAACAATAAACAAGGAGATGTGTACATAGACTATCCTATTGATTAACTAGCCTTATTGATTCGTTGTAGATCTATAAAACATCAATTTGAACACTATTATATTTTTCAAATAGATTATGTTGTCTCTACTGCTCTCCTCCTTGTAGACAGGCGTTGGTTGTACTTAACTTTCAACAATAAACAAGGAGATGAGTACATAGACTAACCTGGTGATTAACAAGCATTGTTGATTTATTGTGGATCTATAATACATCAATTTGAACACTATTATAGTTTTCAAATTGATTATGTTGTCTCTACTGTTCTCCTCCTTGTAGACAGACGTTGGTTGTATTTACATCTCACCAATAAACAAAGAGATGAGTACATAGACTAAGTTGGTGATTAACTAGCCTTGTTGATTCGTTACGGATTTATAAGACATCAATTTTAACACTATTATAGTGTTCAATTTGATTATGTTGTCTCTACTACTCTCCTCCTTGTAGATAGGCGTTGGTTGTACTTAACTATCAACAATAAACTAGGAGATGCGTACAAAGACTAACTTGGTGATTAACTAGCCTTGTTGATTCGTTGTGGATCTATAAGACATCAATTTGAACACTATTATGGTGTTCAATGTGATTATGTTGTCTCTACTACTCTCCTCCTTGTAGATAGGCGTTGGTTGTACTTAACTCTCAGCAATAAACAAGGAGATGTGTAGATAGACTAACCTAGTGATTAACTAGCCTTATTGATTCGTTGTAGATCTATAAAACATCAATTTGAACACTATTATATTTTTCAAATTGATTATGTTGTCTCTACTGCTCTCCTCCTTGTAGACAGGCATTGGTTGTACTTAACTCTCAACAATAAACAAGGAGATGAGTACATAGACTAACCTGGTGATTAACAAGCCTTGTTGATTTATTGTGGATCTATAATACATCAATTTGAACACTATTATAGTTTTCAAATTGATTATGTTGTCTCTACTGTTCTCCTCCTTGTTGACAGACGTTGGTTGTATTTACATCTCACCAATAAACAAAGAGATGAGTACATAGATTAAGTTGGTGATTAACTAGCCTTGTTGATTCGTTTCAGATCTATAAAACATCAATTTTAACACTATTATAGTGTTCAATTTGATTATGTTGTCTCTACTACTCTCCTCCTTGTAGATAGGCGTTGGTTGTACTTAACTATCAACAATAAACTAGGAGATGCGTACAAAGACTAACTTGGTGATTAACTAGCCATGTTGATTCGTTGTGGATCTATAAGACATCAATTTGAACACTATTATTGTGTTCAATGTGATTATGTTGTCTCTACTACTCTCCTCCTTGTAGATAGGCGTTGGTTGTACTTAACTCTCAACAATAAACAAGGAGATGTGTAGATAGACTAACCTAGTGATTAACTAGCCTTGTTGATTCGTTGTGGATCAATAAAACATCAATTTCAACACTATTATAGTATTCAATTTGATTATGTTGTCTCTACTACTCTTCTTCTTGTAGATAACCGTTGGTTGTACTTAACTATCAACAATAAACAAGGAGATGTGTACATAGACTAACCTGGTGATTAACTAGCCTTGTTGATTCGTTGTGGATCTATAATACATCAATTTGAACACTATTATAGTGTTCAATTTGATTATGTTGTCTCTACTGCTCTCCTTCTTCTTGATAGGCGTTGGTTGTACTTAACTCTCAACAATAAACAAGGAGATGTGTACATACACTAACCTGGTGATTAACTTGCCTTGTTGATTCGTTGTGGATCTATAATACATCAATTTGAACACTATTATAGTGTTCAATTTGATTATGTTGTCTCTACTGCTCTTCTCCTTGTTGATAGGCGTTGGTTGTACTTAACTCTCAACAATAAACAAGGAGATGTGTAGATAGACTAACCTAGTGATTAACTAGCCTTGTTGATTCGTTGTGGATCAATAAAACATCAATTTGAACACTATTATAGTATTCAATTTGATTATGTTGTCTCTACTACTCTCCTTCTTGTAGATAAGCGTTGGTTGTACTTAACTATCAACAATAAACAAGGAGATGTGTACATAACCTAACCTGGTGATTAACTAGCCTTGTTGATTCGTTGTGGATCTATAATACATCAATTTGAACACTATTATAGTGTTCAATTTGATTATGTTGTCTCTATTGCTCTCCTCCTTGTTGATAGGCGTTGGTTGTACTTAACTCTCAACAATAAACAAGGAGATGTGTACATACACTAACCTGGTGATTAACTTGCCTTGTTGATTCGTTGTGGATCTATAATACATCAATTTGAACACTATTATAGTGTTCAATTTGATTATGTTGTCTCTACTGCTCTTCTCCTTGTTGATAGGCGTTGGTTATATTTAACTCTCAACAATAAACAAGGAGATGAATACACAGACTAACCTGGTGATTAACTAGCCTTGTTGATTCGTTGTGGATCTATAAAACCTCAATTTAAACACAGTTATAGTATTCAATTTGATTACGTTGTCTTTATTGGTCACCTCCTTATAGATAGGCGTTGGTTGTACTTAACTATCAACAATAAACTAGCAGATGAGTACAAAGACTAACATGGTGATTAACTAGCCTTGTTGATTCGTTGTGGATCTATAATACATCAATTTGAACACTATTATATTTTTCAAATTGATTATGTTGTCTCTACTACTCTCCTCCTTATAGACAGGCGTTAGTTGTACTTACATATCAACAATAAACAAGGAGATGAGTACACAGACTAACCTGGTGATTAACTAGCCTTGTTTATTCATTGTGGATGTATAATACATCAATTTCAACACTATTATAGTGTTCGATGTGATTATGTTGTCTCTACTACTCTCCTCCTTGTAGATAGGCGTTGGTTCTACTTAACTCTCAACAATAAACAAGGAGATGAGTACATAGACTAACCTGGTGATTAACTAGCCTTGTTGATTCGTTGTGGATCTATAAAACATCAATTTGAACACTATTATAGTATTCAATTTTATTATGTTGTCTTTACTGCTCAACTCTTTATAGATAGGCGTTGGTTGTACTTAACTATCAACAATTAACTAGGAGATGAGTACAAAGACTAACCTTGTGATTAACTAGCCTTGTTGATTCGTTGTGGATCTATAAAACATCAATTTGAACACTATTATAGTGTTCAATATGATTATGTTGTATCTACTACTCTCCTCCTTGTAGATAAGCGTTTGTTGTACTTAACTCTCAACAATAAACAAGGAGATGTGTACATAGACAAACCTGGTGATTAACTAGCCTTGTTGATTAGTTGTGGATCTATAAAACATCAATTTGAAATAATATTATAGTATTCAATTTTATTATGTTGTCTTTACTGGTCACCTCCTTACAAGGAGATGTGTACATAGACTAACCTGGATTCGTTGTGGTTAACTAGCCTGGTGATTAACTAGCCTTGTTGATTAACTAGCCTTACAAGGAGATGTGTACATAGACTAACCTGGTGATTAACTAGCCTTGTTGATTCGTTGTGGTTCTAATACATCAATTTGAACACTATTATAGTGTTCAATGTGATTATATTGTCTTTACTACTCTCCTCCTTGTAGATAAGCGTTGTTTGTACTTAACTCTCAACAATAAAAAAGGAGATGTGTACATAGACTAACCTGGTGATTAACTAGCCTTGTTGATTCGTTGTGGATCTATAATACATCATTTTTAACACTATAATAGTGTTCAAATTGTTGTATTATAGATCCACAATGAATCAACAAGGCTAGTTAATCACATTGTTAGTCGAGGAGCTAGAACCACTTCCCTGTGGTGTCGAGGTAGTAGCGTTGCCCGATGTAGAGGCGGCTGTGGGCTGAACCGGGGTCTTGACGGCTCGGATGGGTGTATCTCGGCCGGAGTCTCGGCCATTGTGTCGGCCAGCATTTCCTCTCCATGTGGTATTCGGAGATCGCATGTCTTGACTTCGTAATTTCAGTTTTTTTTTTACTCTTACAGCAAGGTGCAGCAAATCCGTCAAGTTAGAGTAAGCATACAATTCTATTTCGTGAGCCAAGTAAGGGTGTAAGATCCTAAGATATCGAGCCATGGTAGCTTCCTCTTCTTCCTGCACATCGGCTCGAACTATAGCCATTTCCATGGCTGCATACACCTCTTCCGCCCTCATAGAACCTTGCTTAAGGTTCTCCAGTCGCTGGCGCAGATCTCGTCTATGGTAAGGTGGCACGAACCGGGCTCTCAAGATAGCCTTCATCTGTTTCCACGTGGTGATGTCTTCATCCAACATTCTCCTCCTCTCCTTTAACAAGTTATTCCACCACATTAAGGCATAACCGGTGAATTCAAGGGCAGCGTATTGTACCTTCTTAGTGTCTGAAACGTTATGACAACTCCAGATCTGTTCTACCTTCGCCTCCCAGATAAGGTACACATCAGCATCACACTTCCCTTCAAATGGGGGTATCTTCACCTTAGCCTTAGAATATACTTCAGTCTCCAATACTGGATGTTCATCGTCGAAGTCCAGCTCTCTCCGTAAGGCTCGTCTCGGTTGCATGAGTCCTGGATTGGCCCGGAATATGGGCGGACGAGGTGGTGAGGCTCCACCCGTGGAAGTACCCTTGCGTTTTGTGCCTCGATGGCATCTAATCTTTCCATGACACGGGCCATCATAGTCTCGAGATCCGTCCCCCGTGGAACTTCGGGTATCTGGTTCTCGTTTTCCCTTCCTGCAGACATAACTCAAAACAAGCAAACACGTCAAGGTTAGTTAAGGATAACTTCTTAGACTACCCTCTTCAAGTGTCTCGCTCAAAACCTATCTCGTAAGCTTCGCAACTTCCTCTTAGCCGGTTTGCGAGGATCACTGTGAATCTACAAGAAAGATGTCTCAAGCAATCAACAAGTTAGTGCGTTCAGGCAGAAAACAAGGTGATCGAACCAGATCTCAAAAGGAAAAAGGCTTTTTATGTGGTGCTAGCTAGAAAAGCAAAACTAATCTCGCCTGCAATATTCTCAACCAACAAATCAATAATCTCAAAATAGGAAAGATAATTTGCGGCTTTTTTGGAAATTAAAATACAAAAAGGAAAAGGGAAATAAAATAGAAAACGGTAATAGGTAAAAAAGAAACAAAATAATAAGGAAAGGGAAGACAAAAAGGAACAAGGGAAAAAAAATAAAAGGAAAAAGGGAAGGATTGCAATTTAAGGTTGCACTGCAGCGATGTATGGAGCTCCCAGGGAAACAAATATATATCAATGATGCTCAAAAGGGACGCCTGCCAAAACAAAACTCGCACAAGATGCACAACCGCGGAAACTGAATAACTTAGCTCGCAAGTAACGGGGCTACGTGTCAGATCTTCACAGACCATAAGAGTCTGAAGTATATATTCACTCAGCGGGAGTTGAATAACCAGAGACCCGGAGGAGAGCTTCACCCACTGCCCGTGCCGCAGTGGAAGTGGGAGGACATATCCATGGACTTCGTGACCGGTCTGAGACCGAGTAGGAGCTTTGACGCGATATGGGTGGTAGTAGACCGGCTGACGAAGACCGCACGTTCCATTCCTATACGGGAAACGTGGCCGGTGAGTCGTTTAGCCGAGGAGTTTACCCGTCAGATTGTGAGACTACATGGAGTCCCGAGGACCATCATCTCGGACAGGGACGGGCGTTTTACCTCGAGGTTCTAGCAGCAGGTACACGCCGCCCTAGGTTCGAGTCTCCTTTTCATCACCGCATACCATCATCAGACCGACGGCCAGTCCGAGCGGACTATTCAGACATTGGAGGATATGCTACGAGCATCTGTACTAGACTGGGGACAGGTATGGCCAGATCACCTCCCGTTGGTCGAGTTTTCTTATAATAACAGCTGGCACGCGTCGATTGGGATGGCACCTTATGAGGCATTGTATGGACGGAGATGTCGTACTCCCTTATGTTGGGATGAGCCCGGGAGCTCTAGCGTTGTAGCACCGGATCAGGTACAGGACGACATGGTGAGAGTTGCTTTGATTCGGGAGAGGATGATGGCTGCGCAGAGCCGCCAGAGATCGTATGCGGATAGGAGGCGTAGACCTCTCGAGTTCAGTGTAGGAGCTCAGGTGTGGATGAGGGTATCACCGACGTGGGGCGCCAGGCGATTCGGCATTAAGGGGAAGTTAAGCCCCCGATATGTCGGTCCATTCAAGATCTTGGAGAAAGTCGGTGAGGTGGCATACCGGTTAGCATTGTCACCTCGGTTAGAAGGTATACATCCGGTATTTCACGTCTCTCAGCTGAGAGAGTGCATACACGACCCGAGACACACCATCAGTCATGAGGACCTAGTGGTCGAGTTGGACCATACTTTTGCAAAGCACCCTATAGCAGTTTTAGAGCGGAGTACGAGACGCCTTCGATCGAAGGAGATACCGATGCTGAGGATTCAGTAGTTGAGGCGAGGAGCCGATGAGGCTACATGGGAGACGGAGGATAGTATCCGGAGGAACTATTCTGAGTTTTACGCAGATTTAGCGACATCGATAGGACCGGCGGGTTAGCCCCGAGATCTTCCGCGTTTGTTCTATGTGATTATGTGATTTTGTTTGAGATATTTCTACCTTGCGAGGTTTTGATGTGATGCGATCTGTAGACTTGGATTAGAGCCGATAGTGTACGTTTTATGAGTTCCACGTGGTTACGAGACGGGTTGGTTGGAGAGTGTTGGGTTTAGCAAGTTTCGGGACGAAACTTGTTTTTAGGGGGTTAGTTGTAACGTCCGGAATTTTATTAATTTTATTCCGGACTTGGAGCACTTTGTAGTTATCTCGTAATCCCGAGATGCCGAGAGCCGGGATTTATTCCTAGCGTATCCCCATGGGGAGCACTTGTCCTCTTCATACGGAAGAAGGACGGATCGTTGAGATTGTTTATAGATAACTAGGAGCTGAACAAGGTGACCATCAAGAACAAGTATCCATTGCCTCGTATTGATGACTTGTTAGATCAGCTTCAGGGAGCGACTGTATTCTCCAAGATTGACCTGCTCTTAGGATATCACCAGTTGAGGGTGAGAGAGCAGGATGTGCACAAGAAAACATTCCGGACCAGCTATGGACACTACGAGTTTGTAGTGATGCCATTTGGGCTTACGAATGCCCCAGCTGTCTTCATGGAGTTGATGAACAACATATTCATCGACTTCCTGAATCAGTTTGTGGTGGTCTTCATAGATGACATTCTGGTATACTCTCGTAGCAGAGAGGAGCATGCAGGGCAGCTGAGGACTGTGTTGCAGGTTTTACGAGATAGAGAACTTTATGCTAAGTTTTGTAAGTGCGAGTTCTGGATGCCAAAGGTAGCATTCCTGGGTCATGTTGTATCAGCTGAAGGAATCAAGGTGGATCCGGCCAAGATTGAGGCAGTAGCAGCTTGGACTACACCGACAAACGTCAAGGAAGTACGTAGCTTCCTTGGCCTAGCCTGTTATTACAGACGCTTTGTGGAGGGATTTTCTGTGATTGCCCGTCCACTTACGAGTTTGCTGAGGAAGACTACCAGATTTGTATGGTCTGATCAGTGTATGCAGAGTTTTGAGGAGCTGAAGAGACGTATGACTTCTGCTCCTATTTTGGCACAGCTAGAGGGTACACAGGATTTTATGGTTTACAGTGATGCATCCAGGCTAGGCTTGGGATGTGTATTGATGCAGCGGCGCAGAGTAATTGCTTATGCATCTAGACAGCTGAAGACGTATGAGGAGAACTACCCGACTCATGATCTGGAGTTGGCAGCAGTATTTCATGCATTGAAGATCTGGAGATATTACCTGTATGGTGCTACATGTCAGATCTTCACAGACCATAAGAGTCTGAAGTACATTATCACGCAGCGGGAATTGAATAACCGCCAGCGTAGGTGGCTTGAGCTGATCAAGGATTTTGATCTGGAGATTCTGTACCATCCAGGGAAGGCGAACATTGTCGCCGACACCCTGAGTAGGAAGACGCCTCGAGAGAAAACGATTGTAAGGCTGACAGTTTAGCATCAGTGGAAGATAGACCTGATCTGGTTAGAGTTGGACATCCAGTTTCCTGATGAGGATGCCCAGCTGCGTACTTTGGAGGTTCTTCCTAATCTGTTGCGTGAGATCCAACAGAAGCAGGGGACCTGCCCGACACTGATGAGGATCCGAGAGAGGATGTCTAGGGACGAGGCACCACAGTTCCTGCTAGGAGCAGATGGAGTATTTAGGCGCCGCGTTCACGTCTGTGTACCCGCTGATGCGGATATACGTCAGAGGATTTTACAAGAGGCTCACTATACGCCTTATTCAGTGCATCCAGGTATGAGTAAGATGTACCAGGATTTGAGACGTTTATATTGGTGGGGAGGGATGAAGCCCGATGTGGCCAGATTTGTGGCACAATGTGCGACCTGTCAACAGGTCAAGATCGAGCAATTCAGACTTGGAGGGGAACCCTATCCACTTCTTGTTCCACAGAGGAAGTGGGAGGACGTCACCATGGACTTTGTGACTGGGCTGAGACTGAGCCGGAGTTTTGATGCTATTTGGGTTATAGTGGACAGATTGACGAAGACGGAACGTTTCATCCCTATCCAGGAAACGTGGCCGGTGAGCAGATTAGCTGAGGAGTACACTAGACAGATAGTGAGACTCCATGGGGTACCGAGGACGATCGTCTCAAACAGGGATGGACGATTTACCTCGAGATTTTGACAGCAGATTTAGACTGCCCTGGGACGAGTTTGCACTTTACTACTGCGTTTTATCCTCAGACAGATGTTCAGTCAAAGAGGACCATTCAGACCCTGGAGGATATGATACAAGCTTGTGTGTTGGACTGGGGACAAGTGTGGACGGATCACCTCCCACTAGTTGAGTTCTCGTACAACAACAGCTGGCATGCATCTATTGGGATGACCCCATATAAGGCACTGTATGGACAGAGATGTCGTACTCCGTTATGCTGGGATGAGCAGAGCAGTGTTAGTGGTTTGACACCTGATCAGATTCTGGATGATGTGGCTCGAGTAGCACTGATTAGTGAGCGGATGCTGACTACGCAGTCGTCAAAAGTCTTATGCAGATAGGAGGCGTAGACCTCTAGAGTTCAGAGTAGGAGCCCATGTGTGGCTGAGGGTGTCTCCGAGACGAGGTGTTAGACGTTTTGGCATTAAGGGGAAGTTGAGCCCCTGATATGTCGGACCGTTCAAGATTCTGGATCGGGTTGGGAGCGCAACATACTAGTTAGCTTTGCCTCCGAGATTAGAGGGTGTTCACCCTGTGTTTCACGTGTCTCAGTTGAGGGAGTACATACCAGATCCGAGACATATTGTGAGTTATGATGATTTAGTGGTTGAGCCGGACCACACCTTTGTTGAGCACCCGATTGCAGTCCTAGAACGAGGTATGAGACGCCTGCGTTCGAAGGACATTCCTATGCTGAGGATACAATGGTCGAGACGAGGACCTGATGAGGCTACATGAGAGACTGAGAATAGTATCCAGAGGAACTATCCAGAGTTTTATGCCGAGATAGATGCACCTGTAGGATCTACGAGTAGATCTTAGTACTATCTTGGTGAGTGTTATGCTTATGTGCTTATATGCTATGATGTGTTTATTTTCATACTAGCTTTGATGTGATATATGATCTTATTAGATCTTGTTGTGCTAGTATGATTACTGTTTATAGCTGGAGATGGCTCTTTCCTCCATGCTATTGTGATACGATTAGGGTTTAGCTGGAGATGGTTATGGCCATGCTACTTTGGTGGACATAGTAGTGCTGGAGATGTTTTTCCTCCATGCTTTTGGTTGTGTTGATGATGTTTTGGCTAGAGATGTTTTTCCTCTATGCCCTAGATAGTATAGTGATCGTATGGCTGGAGATGATAAGTTCCTCCATGCCTGTGCTCGAGGTTATAGAGAGATTTATACCTCGGCTTCTGAGTCCGAGTGGTTTTCGGACTTTACAAGTTTCGGGACGAAACTTGTTTTTAAGGAGGTGAGGTGTAAGAGCCTTAGTCTTTGGAGCTAGTGTTGGCCTTAGCCGCCCCCGCGGGTTCGTGGAGCCACCCCAGCGGCTCGTCCAGTATCCTCCCCTGCGGTTTCTTGCGGCTGCAACCGGCTTTGTTGACCTTTGACTTGTGCTTTACTCTTTTCTTCCTTCCTTCTTAAGCCTCGTCCTTGGCTTGTGATCAAGGGTTTCCACTTCCTTTCTCAGCCAATTCACGTCCTTCTTGCTTCTCCTTCTCTCCTTCTTTATCTTGTGTGAGTTTTCTTGAGTTTGCATGAGAGTTGTGTGTTGTTGTGGTTGATGATGATGATAGATGTTGCTTCTGAGCTTGGAAGCCAGCTGAGCTAGTGGTTGTGGATCTCTTCCTTGTCTAGACCAGCAGTAGAGGTGAGCTCTTTGTTTCTCCTTCCTTTCTTCTTCCTTGATTCCTCTTACTAGATTAGGATTGGATGCATGTTGAGGTATATTGCTGTTAGATTGTGTATGTATATGGTTGTATGTGGCTTTGGAATGGAGAAGACGTGGATTGATCACGTGAAGAGCCGAAGAGGAACCGCGGGGTCACTTTCTGCACTGTCGCCGCCCCCGCGCTTGGAAGCCGCCGCCCCTGCGGGAGCCTTGTCACAGCGCCTACGCCGTGCCTGCGTTGCCTGCGGCCACTATCACCGCGCCTGCGGCTGAGCCTTGCCGCGCCCGCGGTTTACCTTGTTCCGCCATTGCGTCTTTCCGTTCCGCAGGTGCGTTTTGTGCAGGATCTACTTAGAGTAGTATGATCCTTTCCTTTCCTCGTATGACCGGGTTAGTAGCATGTTAGGTATGTGTATGAGGTTAGAATGATGATGAGTATGATATCGTTTATGCAGGTTATGGCTTTGAGGTTTATGAGTTAGGATATGATCCTTATGGATCCCTTGGGTCTAGATGTGACCCCTTTGATGGATATGAGTTTGATATATATGCCTTGTTACTAGGCAGTGTTGTCCGCCAGATTGGAGTGGACCAGGTTGAGAGTTGATCGTAGTTGAGACTACTTCTGAGTTTGAGGTAAGTCCATATGACTTACTTAACTACCATCCTTATATTGGATGTATGCATGAGTGGTGATTGTTATATGCTTGATAGCATGCGTAGTGATGATTACCAACCTATGGTTTAGTGACTGCCCATTGTAAGGCGTGACAACTTGTCCTTTCATGCCGCTGGGAGTCTGGAAGGTTCTCTGCGGGCAGGCCAGATTTGGATTGTGGGACGGGCTTTCTTCACTCCCATAGGGTATATGGGGACGGTGCCGTATCACCACTCCAACTAGCATCAGCACCGAGAGGCGAGGGTTATATTTCTCGTGTCACATATGTTCATATACATTTTATATATACGATTTGAGTTATTGATGTTATAAAGATAATAAACCGGGTAAATGTGTGATAGCATGATGAGGTGTTTATTATTCCCTGATGTGTGATTGTGCTTCTGCATCTCTATATAACGGTTTTATACCGTGTTGTAGATCCTTTGCAGGTTAGGAGAGCTGCAGAGTGATCCAGAGTGGGTGATCCGCTGAGGGCTCTATACATTGGGTCATTATCAGGGATATGGGATCTTTTGTTGTACAGTCATGTTTTATTTGTACTCATCGGTAATTATGTATTACCTTTTGATACAAATATATATATATATATATATATCAGTTTCATGTTTTGTTTTAATCTATCTGTTCCTTGTTGTAAGATCCAGTGAACTTGTTGTCAGGCTAGGGTCAGAATCCATTGTGAGATCCTAGCCTAGTAGCACCTCGAGTCCTACGGATTTGGGGTGTTACAAGTAGAGGCAACATAATCAAACTGAACACTATAATAGTGTTCAAATTGATGTATTATAGATCCACAACGAATCAACAAGGCTAGTTAATCACCAGGTTAGTTCATGTACTCATCTCCTTGTTTAATGTTGAGAGTTAAGTACAACCAACACCTGTCTACAAGGAGGAGAGCAGTAGAGACAACATAATCAATCATGCTCTATAATAGTGTTCAAATTGATATATTATAGATCCACAACGAATCAACAAGGCTAGGTAATCACCAGGTTAGTCTATGTACTCATCTCCTTCTTTATTGTTGAGAGTTAAGTACAACCAACGCCTATCTACAAGGAGGAGAGTAGTAGAAACAACATATTCACATTGAACACTATAATAGTGCTCAAAGTGATGTATTATAGATCCACAACGAATGAACGAGGCTAGTTAATCACCAGGTTAGTCTATGTACACATCTCCTTGTATATTGTTGAGAGTTAAGTACAACCAACGCCTATCTACAAGGAGGTGAGCAGTAGAGACAACATAATCAATGAGGCTCTATATTAATGTTCAAATTGATGTATTATAGATCCACAACGAATCAACAAGGCTAATTAATCACCAGATTAGTCTATGTACTCGTCTCCTTGTTTATTGTTGAGAGTTAAGTACAACCAACGCCTATCTACAAGGAGGAGAGTATTAGAGACAACATAATTACATTGAACACTATAAAAGTGTTCAAATTGATGTATTATAAATCGACAACGAATCAGCAAGGCTAATCAGCAGGTTAGTCTACGTACTCATCTCATTGTTTATTGTTGAGAGTTAAGTACAACCAACGCCAATCTACAAGGAGGAGAGCAGTAGAGGAAACATAATCAAATTGAACACTATAATAGTGTTCAAAGTGATGTATTATAGATCTACAACGAATGAACAAGGCTAGTTAATCACCAAGTTAATCTATGTACTTATCTCCTTGTTTATTGTTGAGAGTTAAGTACAACCAACGCCTATCTACGAGGAGGAGAGTAGTAGAAACAACATAATCACATTGAACACTATAATAGTGTTCAAATTGATGTATTATAGATCCACAACGAATCAACAAGGCTAGTTAATCACCAGGTTAATCTATGTACCCATCTCCTTGTTTATTGTTGAGAGTTAAGTACATCCAACGCCTATCTACAAGGAGGAGAGCAGTAGAGGCAGCATAATCAAGTTGAAAACTATAATAGTGTTCAAATTGATGTATTATAGATTCAAAACGAATCAACAAGGCTTGTTAATCACTAGGTTAGTCTATGTACTCATCTCATTGTTTATTGTTGAGAGTTAAGTACATCCAACGCCTATCTACAAGGAGAGAGAGTATTAGAGACAACATAATCAAGGGGAGCATAGAGGCAGATATACAAGTACGGGAAGGTGGCATAAGTAGACGGGTGCGATCATTCGAGCACTAATGCACCGAATCCCATCAGAACTTCGAAATTATGCGTGCTTGGGCGAGAGTAGTACTAGGATGGGTGACCTCCTAGGACGTCCTCGTGTTGCACACTTTTTATTATTTTTTTTTTTAAAAATTATTTTTATTTTAAATTTTCTTCTCGATAGATTCACGTTAACCTTTTGTTTTGATTTATTAACTTCCGTTAAAAGAAAATACTTAAGTTTTTTAAATATTAAAAATAAGAAATTAAGACTTCTCGTGTTCCAAAAAATGAAAAACACTTATCCGGAATTAATTAACGGGTCCCGACAAGAGCACACGGTTCGGTTATGTCGGTAAAGCTAGCTAACTAGGTCAAGGGGAGCATGGAGGGAGATATACAAGTACTGGAAGGTGGCATAAGTAGACGGGTGCGATCATACCAGCACTAATGCACCGGATCCCATTATAATTCTGAAGTTAAGCGTTCTTGGGTGAGAGAAGTACTAGGATGGGTGACCTCCTGTGAAGTCCTCGTGTTGCACCCCTCTTTTTGATTTTTTTTATTTATTAATTTAAGTCTTCTTCTCGATAGATTCACGTTAACCTTTTGTTTTGATTTATTAACTTCCGTTAAAAGAAAATACTTACGTTTTTTAAATATTAAAAATAAGAAATTAAGACTTCTCGTGTTCCAAAAAATGAAAAACACTGATCCAAATTTAATTAACGGGTTCCGACAAGAGCACACGGTTCGGTTATGTCGGTAAAGCTAGCTAGCTAGGTCAAGGGGAGCATGGAGGCAGATACACAAGTACTGGAAGGTGGCATAAGTAGACGGGTGCGATCATAGCAGCACTAATGCACCGGATCCCATTATAATTCCGAAGTTAAGCGTTCTTGGGTGAGAGAAGTACTAGGATGGGTGACCTCCTAGGAAGTCCTCGTGTTGCACCCCTCTTTTTGATTTTTATTTTGATTTTTATTAATTTAAGCCTTCTTCTCAATAGATTCACGTTAACCTTTTGTTTTGATTTATTAACTTCCGTCAAAAGAAATACTTACGTTTTTTAAATATTAAAAATAAGAAATTAAGACTTCTCGGTTTCCAAATAAAAAGAAAAACACTGATCCGGATTTAATTAACGGGTCCCGGCAAGAGCACACGGTTCGGTTATGTTGGTAAAGCTAGCTAGCTAGGCCAAGGGAGCATGGAGGCAGATATAGAAGAACGGGAAGGTGGCATAAGTAGACGGGTGCGATCATTCCAGCACTAATGCACTGGATCCCATAACAACTTCGAAGTGAGCATGCTTAGGCGAGAGTAATACTAGGATGAGTGACCTCCTAGGAAGTCCTCGTGGTGCACCCCTCTTTTTTATTTTTATTTTATTTTATTTTTTTAATTTAAATCTTCTTCTCGATAGATTCACGTTTCCTTTTTGTTTTGATTTATTAACTTCCGGGAAAAGAAATACTTACATTTTTTAAATATTAAAAATAAGAAGTTAAGACTTCTCGGGTTCCAAAAAAGGCAAAACACTTATCCGAATTTTATTAATGGGTCCCGGCAAGAGCACACGGTTCGTTTATGTCGGTAAAGCTAGCGAGTTAGGCCAAGAGGAGTATGGAGGCAGGTATTCAAGTACGGGAAGGTGGCATAAGTAGACGGGTGCGATCATACCAACTCTAATGCACCGGATCCCATCATAAATCAAAAGTTAAGCGTGCTTGGGCGAGAGTAGTACTAGGATGGGTGACCTCCTGGGAAGTCCTATGGTTGCACTCCTCTTTTTGATTTTTTTTGATTTATTTTTTATAATTTAAATAGTCTTCTTGATAGATTCACGTTAACTTTTTTTTTTGATTTATTAACTTCCGTGAAAAGAAATACTTACGTTTTTTAAATATTAAAAATAAGTAATTAAGACTTCTCGGGTTCCAGAAAAGGAAAAACACTTATCCAGATTTAATTAACGGGTCCAGGCAAGAGCACACGGTTCAGTTATGTCGGTAAAGCTAGCTTGCCGACTAGCTAGCTAGCTAGGCCAAGGGGAGCATGTAGGCAGATATACAAGTACAGGAAGATGGCATAAGTAGACGGGTGCGATCATTGCAACACTAAAGCACCGGATCCAATCAGAACTTCGAAGTTAAGTGTGCTTGGACGAGAGTACTATTATGATGGGTGACCTCCTGGGAAGTCCTCGTGGTGCACCCCTCTTTTTGATTTTTAATTATATATTTATTTTAATTTAAATCTTCTTCTCGATAGATTCACGTTAACTTGTTGTTTTGATTTATTAACTTCCGTGAAAAGAAATACTTACTTTTTTTAATAATAAAACTAAGAAATTAAGACTTCTCGGGTTCCAAAAAAGGAAAAACACGTATCCGGATTTAATTAATGGTTCCATGCAAAGCACACGTTTGGTTATGTCAGTAAAGCTAGCCAACTAGCTACTGAGCTAGGCCAAGGGGAGTATGGAAGTAGGTATACAAGTACAGGAAGGTGGCATAAGTAGACGGGTGCGATCATTGCAGGACTAATGCACCGGATCCCATCAGAACTTCGAAGTTAAGCGTGCTTGGGCGAGAGTACTATTATGATGGGTGACCTCCTGGGAAGTCCTCGTGTTGCACCCGTCTTTTTGATTTTATTTATTTATTTATTTTAATTTAAATCTTCTTCTCGATAGATTCACGTTAACTTTTTGTTTTGATTTATTAACTTCCGTGAAAAGAAATACTTACGTTTTTTAAATATTAAAAATAAGAAATTAAGACTTCTCGGGTTCCAAAAAAGGCAAAACACTTATCCGAATTTAATTAACGGGTCCCGGCAAGAGCACACGGTTCGGTTATGTCGGTAAAGCTAGCTAGCGAGCTAGGCCAAGGGGAGTATGGGTGCGATCATACCAACTCTAATGCACCGGATCCCATCAGAACTCCGAAGGTAAGCGTGTTTGGGCGAGAGTAGTACTTGGATGGGTGACCTCCTATGTAACATCCGGAATTTCAATTCCGGCCCGAGAGCGTTTTATCGACCTTCCCGCGTTAGCGGCTCAGTTTTCCCGCAGGCACGAGGTGTTGAGTGCTTGGATTTATTTCCAAAATCCCGCGCCAACCCTTAGTTTTCCCCTTTTTGCTTCTGACCCCTCGTTCCTAGCTGAGGTGACAAGAGGTCAGCTTACCCCTTAATTCCCTCTCCGTTTTGCAGCCTTGTGACATCCCCTCTCTCTTCTCTTTTCATTTCACGTTCTTTGTTTCCTCTCTTCTCTCTCTTTTCTCTTCTTCCACCTTGGAGTTCTTGGATTTGTGGATTGCAGTGGAGGAGAATCATATCCGGTTGGGTAAGCTTATTCCTCTCCCTCCCTTCTCTTCATGGCTGCTTATCTCTTTCTTTCCCTCTCCTTCATCCATTGCCATGGATGAAGCTGTTGGGGAAGCTTTTCCCTTGAATCCTTGCATGCATGTGTTCTTAGCCCGTTTAGGTCATAGAGAGGAGTCTAAGACTAGAGGTTGGTGTTTGGAGAAGAACCAGCAAGAAGAGGAGGACATTGGAACCAAGGATCCACAATCGAGGGGGCGGCTCAAACTGTTGGGGCGGATCATCAGAGGCGCGGGGGCGGATCCAGGCCACCGCAGGGCCGGCTCACGCCACCGCAGGGGGCGGCTCCAGGACGCCAGGGAGCCGCAGGGGTGGCGCCAGGATCCGCAGGGGCGGCGACTGGGTTTGCAGGGGCGCCAGCTTGACTCTGCGGCTGCGTTTCTTCAATAGTAGGTTCCTCTTCTCCCTTTCTCTTCGTTCCTTCCTTAGTTATGTAGTTGTATCTTGGTAGTGGCATGCTTAGGATGGATCTAGTGTAGCTTGAGAATGCCACCTAGTGGTTGAGAACCTAGGAGCCCTTAATGCTCGATGTAGTCGATGGTTACGAGTGTGTTCAGCATGATGGACCTTCTAGGCTAGCTTGTTCCTTCTTGGCTGAGGTTTAAGATCATGTGAGGTTATAAGCTGTTATCAGTTGCTTTCATGTGCTGAGAGTGTGGTGAGTACCTTGGACCCTAGGACGCATTCCTAGCTTGAGGGTGAGGTGATCTTGCTTAGATCATTAGAGTGAAGTCTAAGACTTCTTGAGCGTGAGCATGTGTTGATATGTATATCCTCTTGTGAGCAGGTTGTGGGCTTCCTCCCTAAGAAAGCGAGAGTGTTGTGAGTTGAGCGTGGTGACGAGGTAAGTCTCCAGACTTGCTTAGTTCGTATTTTACGTATTAGCATCGATGTGTGTTGGTGGTGTGTGTGTGTTTGTTATTGTATATGTTATAAACAACTAAACCGGTAATAGGACCACCGAATTTATATTATTTTGGCCCAAGTGTATGATAACGGGCGGTGACATCGTCTGCCTAGCTCTTGCGAGAGTCTAGAAGGTTCTCGGCGACTAGCCCGTGCGGGTAGACGGTCGAATGCATCAGTACCATTTGTTGCCGGTAAGTAGGGACCGAGGCGAGACCACGGTGGTTCTCATGTCACAAACCGAAGTTGAATAAAAACGGGATACGACTTAATAATGAAAAGATAATAAACCGGACTTGTGTGTTTTGGAGTACGTATGTGTTATGTTGATGTATGTGTGTATGTGCCTTCACCTCATTTCTAATGCTTCGAATATGAGCTAACGGTTTTAAACCATTTGTGTAGATGTCTTGCAGGTTAGGGACGCCGCCGAGTGAGGTGGAGGAGTGGACAGCCGGGATCTCCGTACATTATAGGACGGGGACGTTTTTGGAGTTATGTCTTTGTATTGTTGGATTGTGGATTATGTTGTACGGTTTAGGTTTTTCTTATTGGAGTTGTGTCGTTTTGTGGACTCGGCTGAGTTTCCACCTTGTATCTTTACATTTCAGTTTCTCGCATACATTATAAACGGTTCGAATTTTGCTTTTATTTGTGCCTTGTTGGAAAGGTCCGGTGAAATTGTTGTCAGGCTAAGGGTCGGGACCCATTGTGAGGTCTCGCTTGTAGCATCCCGAGTCCCGCGGATTCGGGGGGGTTACAAAGTGGTATCAAAGCCCTAGGTTGACAACAATGGCACTCGCAATCTTTTAAAGGCCGAATGAGGAATAAACAGAACCCATATAGGTTCTGACTTTTCGTTTTCAAATCATGTGCTTGAGTCGGGTTTGGGTTAGAATGTACGGGACCACCACTCCTTCCGCAAACCTGGGCGACCTAGATCTCTGGATTTGACGTATATATATATATATATATATATATATATATATATATATATATATATATATATATATATATATATATATATATATATATATATATATATATATATATATATATATATATCATTACATAGTTATATATATATATGGCCTTAGGATGTTTTGGGCTTGTATGCCTTGGGTGTATATTGTGATAATGCTTATGATACGGGGTTAGCCGTCAGTTGACCCGATCTTTCAACACCAAGACTCGAAATGAAGAAAATGAATAAAAAGATGAAAACTTGAAATAAAAAAGATGGAAGAATAATCCAATGATTGTGAAGGATCGATAGATGGATAGATCTATTCGAACCCTTAAGGCAACCAAGAGCACGATAGGGAAACAAAGGCTCTAACACACAACTTGGAATGACTTGAAGAAGCCCTTCCACTATAATCTCAAACAGAGGGGAAAACGATTGTCCCCAAAGCACGAAAAGTCACCCGGAGATGATTGAGAGCACCAACTTGCCAATCCAAGTGACACAACTCAAAACAGCGCCAAAGTTGTTAGGCAAACGGATTCCGCTCACACAATAAGGTGTCTCGATTCCACGAGAAGAATATGGGATAGAAGAGAAACAATACTCGAAAGTACTTGTGTTTAATTCATTCAAAGGTAGGGTAAAAGGACGTCCAACCCATGCCTTATATAGGCGAGGTGGTGCGTCATTCTTAAGCTAACTACGGGCTATGGGCTTGATCCAAGATCGAGCCCAATCTAGCTAAAAATAAAGATAATATTTTTGGGTTGAAAATAGTTTATCTCAAACCCAAAATTAGGAAAGGGAAAATCATATTTTTGGATTGAGATTATATTATCCCAAAAACCCAAAAATAGATAAAATATATGATCCTAAATTAAACAAAAATATAATACAACCCATAATAATAAAAGGAGTCTTAAAATAAGCCCAATTAGACATATAAAACGTCCAAAATGATCTCCTCCATTCCACGTAGCATTTGCAAGCTTCTCGAACTCTCCTCCTTGCCCATGCATACGTGATCATGCATGTCATCTCCCATCTCCAATCAAAGGTCTTCAATGTATTTCCGGAAATGGTCTTCTCATCTCTTTCATGAATAATCTCCTTCACATGTTGAGGAATGTCCTTAATTCTTCCTCTCCTTCTCTTTAGAGTGATCAACACTCCGTGATTCCTAGCTTTCATGCTTATGATCTCCATTCGGGCTAGGTCATGAGATGCTCCTGCATCATCTTACCTTTATGCTTTTGAAAGTTTTATCATACCGAGATCGTAAGTATTACCTACGTATTTATACATACGCTATCAGATGACACGTACGAGAGCTACCACTTACGTAGGACCCGCCAGGGGTAGACCCCCTCTTTCTCCTACCGTCCCGAGACGGGGATGAGTAGGAAGACCTCCAGGCGCGAGAGGTAGAGGTCGGGGATGTATCCCTATTGCGGACCCGCCAGTTGTGGATCCACCAGCAGTTGAGGTTCCCGTAGAGGACGTTGCCGAGAGCATCGTTCCCGAGGATGGGGATAGGACCGTTGTGAGGTCCGGGGCGTAGAGTTGGCCATCTGCCAGGACCGGGGAAGCGTCCTTTAGAGCTACCGTGTTTGGGGACTACGTACGACGAGTTGAGGAGGCGTTTAGGACGGGAGCACCACCTCCCGCACCACTGGTGCCTACACCTGCACCTGCACCTGCGAGATCAGTTGAGGTCTCGCAGAGGGTGACTCAGATTAGGGCTGCATCAAAGATAGTTGCACCAGAGGTAGTTGCACCCGAGCCGGTTATGGAGGTTGTTATGGCGAGAGACGAGCTGAGGTCTCCGAGACCTGATTCATGGTTGAAGGCTTTCAACCAGCAGCATGTACCCTACTTCGACGGGAAAGTAGGGTTAGAGGTCGAGCACTGGATTGGGCATGTGGAGTTGGCTTTAGAGGCGATCCGTTGCCCATAGGAGAGGCATGTTGAGATATCCAGACTTTATTTCGAGAGTAGGCCCAATATTGGTGGAGGACGGTTAGAGGAGGTGTGACCAAGATGGATCAGCTACTGAGCCTCGTTAGGGAGACCTTTTGCCCGGATTCATTGAGGAGAGACATAGTCCAGGATTTCGTGGAGGCAGGATTCGAGGAAGTCCTAGTCATTGAGGTGATTAGACGATTTCGGGCGGAGTTAGCCTTGCTGGGACCCGCCGCACCTCCAGCGGATCAACATGTCTATCTCTTTTCCAGAAGAATGAGGGAGTCCACCCGTGCTTACCTTGCGGGATTTCGTTGTGACTCACTGGCGGAGTACCATGACCGAGCTTCAGCCTATGAGAGAGACCGCCCTGGGTCTAGGAGGGCAGCACAGTCCGGAGGACCGGACAAGAGACAGAGGACAATACCATCTAGTTCGGGGGCCGGAGTAGCGGGTCTGGGACGTCCCGGTTCTCAGACGTCGAGGTTGGCCTCAAACGGGGGACGTTAGTGCTACAGTTGTGGAGAGTTTGGACACTTGAGGAATACATGTAGGAGGCCGCCCGTGGCTTGTTTCACTTGTGGTCAGGTGGGTCACCGAGCCGCTTTTTGCTGTCAGGGCAAGTCACAGTCGCAACAAGGTTCCTTGCCTGCTGGCGTAGCAGGGGGCAGTCAGAGGCCGCCACAATTTCAGTCACAAGGCTCTCAGCAAAGGGGCCAGGGTCAGGTTCAGGCCCATACACAGGGATCAGCCAAGGGACAGGGCCGAGCTAGAGGCCGTCGTGGAGGTACCCAGGAGACCAGAGGCACACATGCCAAGGTATTTGAGTTGAGGAGTACCGTTGATCCAGCGGCGCCAGCAACCACAGGTACTATTCAGATTCACGGCTTTTCGGTCCGAGTTTTATTTGATACGGGTGCTACGCACTCTTTTATATCGGATGATTGTGTAGCTAGGTTGTCCTTAGTTGCGGTAGATGGAAGACCCTTCATTGTAAGGTTACTCGATGGAGGTAGGGTTAGTGGTACCCGAGAGGTACGCGGTTGTCCCATTCATTTGGGAAACCGAGATTGGTTACCAAACTTCTATGTCATGCACTTAGTGCATGAAGAAGTCATCCTTGGGATGGATTGGATGGACTGCCATCGAGCCGTTTTAGACATCAGCCAGAGGACCGTGACGGTTACCACAAAGGCGGGGCACGAGGTGATTTTCCGAGGTTGGGACCTCGGGAAGGCCGGTACAGTCATTAGCGCGGTCCGAGCCGCGAGACTTATTGGGCAGGGATGTGAGGCCTTCTGGTGTTATGCCATGAAGGAGGAGGCGGGACCATCGCTGGAGGAGATTCCCGTGGCATGCGAGTTCGAGGACGTTTTCGGGGAGCCACCCGGGCTACCACCGCAGAGGCGCGTTGATTTTGCTATTGAGTTGGAGCCCGGCACGAGGCCGATCTCCAGGCTCCATACCGCATGGCGCCGATCGAGATGTTGGAGCTGAAGAAGAAGCTCGAGGAGTTAGCCGAGAGGGGTTTCATACACCCGAGCGTTTCCCCTTGGGATGCACCGGTCCTCTTCGTCAGGAAGAAGGACTGATCTTTGAGGCTATGCATTGATTACCGGGAGTTGAACAAACTCACCATCAAGAACAAGTACCCGTTGCCGCGCATTGATGATTTGATGGACCAGTTGCAGGGAGCCTCCGTGTTTTCACGTATTGATTTGAGGTTGGGATATCACCAGCTGAGGGTGAGAGAGGAGGACGTCCCGAAGACGGCATTCAGGACGAGATACGGCCATTTTGAGTTTGTCGTGATGCCATTTGGGCTCACGAATGCACCCGCCGCCGTCTTCATGGAGTTGATGAACGGCATCTTCATCGATTTCTTTGACCAGTTCATGGTAGTGTTTATAGACGACATCTTAGTTTACTCCCGAAGTAGGGAGGAGCATGCGGGACACTTGAGGACGATGCTTCGAGTCCTCCAGGATAGAGAGCTTTACGCTAAGCTCTCTAAGTGCGAGTTTTGGATGTCCGAGGTGGCATTCCTGGGTCATATAGTCTCCGCCGAGGGTGTCATGGTTGACCCGGCAAAGATAGAGTATGTTTCCTCATGGCCGCCTCCTAGGACGGTCAAGGAGGTGCGCAGTTCTTGGGCTTAGCGGGATACTAACGCCGTTTTGGTAAGGGTTTCTCCGTGATTGCACGACCGCTCACTTCCTTGTTAAGGAAGTCTACCAGGTTCATCTGGTCCGAGCCTTGTTAGCGCAGCTTCGAGGAGCTGAAGAGGAGGTTGACCTCCGCTCCCGTAGGACTAGAGTTATTATTGTAACACCCCGAATCCGTAGGACTCGAGGTCTTACTGGGCTAGGATCTCACAATGGATCCTGACCCTAGCCTGACAACAAGTTCACTAGATCTTACAACAAGGCACAAATAGATTAAGTACAAAACATGAAACTGATATATAAGTTTCAAAAGGTGATACAGAAGTACCGCTGAGTACAAAATTAAAATATATACCCGTACAACATAAATATCCCATATCCCACGATATCGCCCCAGTGTACGGACCCTCAGCGGATCACCCACTCTAAATCACTCTGCAGCTCTCCTAACCTCATCATGCTATCACACATTTACCCGGTTTATTATCTTTATAACGTCAATCACTCAAATAGTATAAATATCTGCATATGAATATATGTGACACGAGGAATATATATAAAATTCTCGCCTCTGAGTACTATAGCTAGCTGAAGTGGTATAAGCGCACCTTCCCTTATACCATAAGGAGGCACGGCGCAGGCACGGCGCAGGCAACGCAGGCACGGCGTAGGCACGGCGCAGGCGCTGTGACACGGCTTCCGCAGGGGCGGCGACTTCTAGGCGCGGGGCGGCGACAGTGCAGAAAGCGATTCCTCTTCGGCTCTTCACGTGATCAAATCACGTCTTCTCCATTCCAAAGTCAAAGACATACATAAACATACACATTCCAACATCAATCTACATTCAGTTCATCTAATCCTAAGCTAAGGAAGATGGAATCAAAGAAAGAAAGAAGAGAAGAAGAGGAATGGAGGTTACCTACTGCTGGTCTAGGCAAGAAGATGATCCAAACTACACTTCAACTGGCTTCCAAACTCAGCCACAACATCCAACAACATCATCATTCACAACCAAACACAAACTCTTTCAAACTCTAAGGAACCAAAGTCAAGATCAAGAAGAAGAGAAGGGAGAAGCAAGAAGGACGTGAGAAGCTGAATTAGGAAGATGAAACCATTGCTCATCAGCCAAGGAAAAGACTTAAGGGAAAAGAAAGAATCGTAAAGCACGAGTCCAACCGGTCAACAAAGCCGGCTGCAGCCGCAAGAAACCGCAGGGGAGGTTCCCTGAGCCGCAGGGCGGAAGAACAGACAAGCCGCAGGGGCGGCCTCACAGACCCGCGGGGGCGGCTAAGGCCAAAAACAGCTCCAAAGACTAAGGCTCTTACATCTCACTCCCTTAAAAACAAGTTTCGTCCCGAAACTTGTAAAATCCTCAAACCACTCGGACTCACAGTGCCTCATATAGGGCCATCCCAATAGATGCATGACAGCTGTTGTTGTATGAGAACTCAACTAGTGGGAGATGATCCGTCCACAGTTGTCCCCAATCCAACACACAAGCTCGCAGCATATCCTCAAGGGTCTGAATGGTCCTCTCTGACTGACCATCTGTCTGAGGATGAAACGCAGTCGTGAAGTGCAAACTCGTCCTCAGGGCAGTCTGAATCTACTGCTTGAATCTCGAGGTAAATCATCCATCTCTGTCTGAGACGATCGTCCTCGGTAAACCATGGAGTCTCACTATCTGCCTAGTGTACTCCTCTACTAATCTGCTCACCGGCCACGTTTCCCTAATAGGGATGAAACGTGCCGTCTTCGTCAATCTGTCCACTATGACACAGTGGCATCAAAACTCCGGCTCAGTCTCAGTCCAGTCACAAAATTCATGGTGACATCCTCCCACTTCCTCTGTGAACAGGAAGTGGATGGAGTTCACCTCCAGGTCTGAAATGCTCTATCTTGACCTCCTGACAGGTCGCACACTGTGCCACAAATCTGGCCACATCGGCCTTCAACCCTCCCCACCAATATAAACGTCTCAAGTCCTGGTACATCTTACTCGTACCTGGGTGTACTGAATAAGGCGTACAGTGAGCCTCCTGTAATATCCTCTAGCGTAGATCCGCATCAGCAGGTACACAATCGCGACCGCGGCGCCTCAATACTCCATCTGCTCCTAGCAGTAACTGTGGTGCCTCATCAGTGTCGGGAAGGTCTCCTGCTTCTGTTGGATCTCACCCAACAGATCAGGAAGAACTTCTAAAGTACGTAGCTGGGCATCCTCATTAGGAAACTGGATGTCCAACTCTAACCAGATCAGGTCTCCGCAATTGATACTGAACTGGCAGCCTCGCAATCGCCTGCTCTCGAGGCGTCTTCCAGCTCAGGGCGTCGGCGACAACGTTCACCTTCCATGGATGGTATAGAATCTCCAGATCAAAATCCTTGATCAGCTCGAGCCACCTACGCTGGCGGTTATTCAATCCTGCTGCGTGAAAATGTACTTCAGGCTCTTATGGTCTGTGAAGATCTGACATGTAGCACCATACAGGTAATGTCTCCAGATCTTCAGTGCATAAACTACCGCTGCCAACTCCAGATCATGAGTTGGGTAGTTCTCCTCATACGTCTTCAGCTGTCTAAACGCATATGCTATCACTCTGCCCCGCTGCATCAACACACATCCCAAGCCTAGCTTGGATGCATCACTATATACCACAAAATCCTCTGTACCCTCTGGCTGCGCCAAAATAGGAGCAGAAGTCAGACGTCTCTTCAGCTCCTCAAAACTCTGCATACACTGATCAGACCATACAAATCTGGTAGTCTTCCTCAGTAAACTCGTCAGTGGATGGGCAATCACAGAAAATCCCTCCACAAAGCGTCTGTAATAACCGGCTAGGCCAAGGAAGCTACATACTTCCTTGACGTTCGTCGGTGTAGTCCAAGTTGCTACTCCCTCTATCTTCGCCGGATCCACCTTGATCCCTTCAGCTGAAACCACATGACCTAGGAATGCTACCTCTAGCATCCAGAACTCGCACTTAGAGAACTTAGCATAAAGTTCTCTATCTCGTAGAACCTGTAACACAATCCTCAGCTGCCCTGCATGCTCCTCTCTGCTACGAGAGTACACCAGAATGTTATCTATGAAAACCACAACAAATTGATCCTGGAAGTCGATGAAGATGTTGTTCATCACTCCATGAAAACTGCTGGGGCATTCGTAAGCCCAAATGGCATCACTACAAACTCGTAGTGTCCATATCTTGTCCGGAATGATGTCATGTGCACATCCTGCTCTCTCACCCTCAGCTGGTGATATCTTGAGCGTAGGTCAATCCTGGAGAACACTGTCGCTCCCTGAAGCTGATCTAACAAGTCATCAATGCGCAGCAATGGATACTTGTTCTTGATGGTCACCTTGTTCACCTCTTTGTAATCTATACACAACCTCAACGAACCGTCCTTCTTCCGCACGAAGAGGACAAGTGCTCCCCATGGGGACACGCTAGGGCGAATGAAGCCCTTCTCAGCCAGCTCCTCAAGTTGCTTCTTCAGCTCCACCATCTCGACAGGCGCCATCCGGTATGGGGTCTTCGAGATCGGTCTCGTACCAAGATCTAACTCAATACTGAAGTCCACACTCCTCTGAGGCGGCAAACTGGACGGCTCAGCAAACACATCTGTAAACTCACAGACCACTGGGATATCCTCTAATGCTGGACTATCCCCCTCCTTCATGGTATAACACCAGAAGGCCTCACAACCCTGTGCAATCAGTCTAGCTGCCTGTATCGCACTGATAACCATGCATGTCTTTCCAAGGTCCCAACCTCGGAAAACCTCTATCTGACCTAACTCGGTAGAGAGGGTAACTGTCCTCCTACCTACATCTAAGACTGCAGAATGTCTATCCATCCAATCCATACCTATAATGACTTCTTCATGCTCAAGGGCATGACAAAGAAGTCAACTAGTAACACACGAGTCCCTACAGAAATGGGACAACCATGAATCTCACAGGTACCTCTGACCCTACCACCATCGGGTAACCCTATAATAAAGGGGATCCCCTCAACCGTATCTAAACTCAAACGCTCTACACAGACATCAGATATAAAAGAATGCGTAGCACCCGTATCAAATAAGACTCTAACAGGTAAGCCATGAATCAGAATGGTACCTGTAGCAGTCGGTGCAGCTAGCTCCTCTGCACTCCTCAGCTCAAAAACTCGACCCTGTGGTCCTTTGGTATCAGTGGTGCTCCCACCACGACCTCTGCCTCTACTCGGCCTAGGAGCAGATCCCTGAGTCGTAGGGCGATCTGGGACTCTCTGTTGTCCCTGTGTCTTCTGCTGTTGAGGTGGCCTCTGCCCACCTCCCGCGACACTGGTAGGGGAAGAACCCTGCTTTAGATGAAGCTCCACCTTGTCGGTAGTAAACAACTTTGTGACCCTGTCTACCACAGGTGTAGCAAGTCACTAGTGGCCTCGTTCACTCTGGCCTCATATGTCCTGGATCATCACAGTTATAACACTGACGTCCCTTATCTGTAACTGGTGCAGGTGAGGGATGACTCTGGCGTGTCTGACCTCGCCAAACACTAGCCGTACCACCAGTACCACTGGTCTTCCCAATACGTTGTCTCTTCTCAAACCCTCCGGTCTGAGAAGTTCTCCTCTGTCCAGCTCTCTCTCTCTCATAATCAGAAGCCCGGTCCTGATAATCCACCAAGGTCACACAGTGAAACCCTGCCATGTATGTCCGGGTAGTATCCCTCAATCGTCGGGAGAACAAATATACATGCTGATCTGCAGGAGGTGAAGTTGGACCCAACAAGGCCAGCTCCTCTTGGAACCTCCTGATAGCCTCTGAGACTGGTACATCCTCAAATTCAGCCTCAACAAAATCTCGCAATTTCTCCCTCCTCAGTGAGGTAGGGCAGAAACGCTCTCTAATCAGGGTCCTCATCTGATCATAACTACTAACCTGACCCCGTACAGACCTCCACCAGTGTTGTGCCAAATCCTTGAACAAAGTCTGCACCAACTCAATCTGCCTGTCTGTTGGACATCTAATAGACTCCAGAGCTTAGTCTACATGCCCAATCCACAACTCGACCTCCAGCCCCACCTTCCTAGTGAAAGGGGTTACACCCATCTAGTGGAATGCCTTCAACCAGGTATCTGGTCTAGGCCCTCTATACTCCTCCCGAACCTTAGGAATCTCACCAGCATGTGCCTGTACAGCTGGCATATGAGTCACTCCATGGGATCTCTCAGATGGTCCCTCCTGTGCCTGTAAATATGGGGCACATCTACCGGCTCAACAGCCTCCTCTACTCGTCTGATATAAGCACGGAACTCTGATCCACACATGGAGACACGATCAGAATCACCAGAGTGGGCTCTCTGTGACCCCTGTCTCTTAGCTACACCGTTCCCAGTCTCAGGAACGGCACTCTCAACAACCTCCTCGTGAATCTCTCCCGCTGCATGTGAACCGCCAGTAGGAGTCCTACCCCGTCCTCTACCTAGAGGGGGTCTACCTCTACCTCGTCTAGTTGCAAGTAAGGCTCTAGTCTGAACCATCTGCAGAAGACGTAAACCTAACTTAGAAGGCTATATATATGTCATATGTATAGATATATATCAAATCAATCACAACAGAATATCTATATATATCTATACTGTCGAGATCTTCAGCGGGCGATGGCTCATGTACACGATATCCCCAAACATTTGTACTCATTTCAAAACCAAAACCTTTTGAAAAGTCAGACTCCTTTTCGGGTTCTGTTTATTTATCTATTCGACCTTTATCGCAGATTGCAAGTGCCATTGTTGTCAACCTAAGCTCTGATACCAACTTTGTAACACCCCGAATCCGTAGGACTCGAGGTGCTACTGGGCTAGGATCTCACAATGGATCCTGACCCTAGCCTGACAACAAGTTCATTGGATCTTACAACAATGCACAGATAGATTAAATACAAAACATGAAACTGATATATATATATATATATATATATATATATATATATATATATATATATATATAAGTATCAAAAGGTGATACAGAAGTACCGCTGAGTACAAAATCAAAATATATATCCGTACAACATAAATATCCCATATCCCACGATATCGCCCTAGTGTACAGAACCCTCAGCGGATCACCCACTCTGGATCACTCTGTAGCTCTCCTAACCTGCAAAGGATCTACAACACGGTATAAAACCGTTAGCTAACCATACACATATATATAGAGATGCAGAAGCACAATCACACATCAGGGAATAATAAACACCTCATCTATCACACATTTACCCGGTTTATTATCTTTATAACGTCAATCACTCAAATAGTATAAATATCTGCATATGAATATATGTGACACGAGGAATATATATATAAAATCATCGCCTCTGAGTACTATAGCTAGCTGGAGTGGTATAAACGCACCTTCCCGTATACCATAAGGAGTGGTCAGTGCCCTTCCCGTATACCAGATCTAACTAGACTACGTACAGGGAATTTCCCAGACTCCACTACGGGATGAAAGGTAAGTTGTCACAACCACTAAAATGGGCGGTCAATATATCATAGGTCGGTAATGAACCATAACGCATGCTATAAAGCATATAACAAACACCACTCATGCATACATCCAATATAAGGATGGTAGCTAAGTAAGTCTTATGGACTTACCTCAACCTCAGAAGTAGTCTCAACTACGATCAACTCTTAACCTGGTCTACTCCAATCTGGAGGACAACACTGCCTAGTAACAAGGCATAACGATATATCAACTCATATCCATCAAAGGGGTCACACCTAGACCCAAGGGATCCATAAGGATCGTATTCAACTTATAAACCTCGAAGCCCTAACCGCCATATCTCTATATCATAATCCTCATCATTCTATCCTCATACACATACCTAGCATGCTACTAACCCGCTCATACTAGGAAAGAAAAAGATCATACTACTGTAGGTAGATCCTGTACAAGATGCACCTGCGGAATGGAAAGACGCAGGGGCGGAACAAAGCAACCCCAGGCGCGGCAAGGCTCAGCCGCAAATGTGGTGACAGTGGCCGCAGGCAACGCAGGCACGGTGCAGGCACAGCGCAGGTGCTGTGACACGGCTTCCGCAGGGGCAGCGGCTTCCAGGCGCGGGGGCGGCGACGGTGCAGAAAGCGATCCCGCAATTCCTCTTCGGCTCTTCACGTGATCAAATCACGTCTTCTCCATTCCAAAGTCACACACATACATAAACATACACATTCCAACATCAATCTACATTCAATTCATCTAATCCTAAGCTAAGGAAGATGGAATCAAAGAAAGAAGGAAGAGAAGAAGAGGAATGGAGCTTACCTACTGCTAGTCTAGGAAAGAAGATGATCCAAACTACACTTCAACTGGCTTCCAAGCTCAGCCACAACATCCAACAACATCATCATCCACAACCAAACACAAACTCTTTCAAACTCTAAGGAACCAAAGTCAAGATCAAGAAGAAGAGAAGGGAGAAGCAAGAAGGACGTGAGAAGCTGGATTAGGAAGATGAAACCCTTGCTCATCAGCCAAGGAAAAGACTTAAGGGAAAAGAAAGAATGGTAAAGCACGAGTCCAACAGGTCAACAAAGCCGGCTGCAGCCGCAAGAAACCGCAGGGGCGGTTCCCTGAGCCGCAGGGGCGGAAGAACAGACAAGCCGCAGGGGCGGCCTCACAGACCCGCGGGGGCGGCTAAGGCCAAAAACGGCTCCAAAGACTAAGGCTCTTACAATTGCGTAAGCTTCTCGGCAGTTGAAGCCGTACGAAGAGGATTACCCTACCCATGATCTTGAGTTAGCGGCAGTGATTCATGCCCTAAAGATCCGGCGACATTACTTGTACAGGGCTACATGCTAGATCTTCACAGACCCTAAGAGTCTGAAGTATATATTCACTCAGCGGGAGTTGAATAACCGCCAGAGGAGATGATTGGAGCTAATTAAGGACTTTGACTTAGAGATTTTGTACCATCCGGTGAAGGTGAACGTAGTCGCCGATGCTTTGAATAGGAGGACACCTCGAGAGGAGGCTATAGGTCGGCTTACGGTTCATCCACAGTTGAAGAGGGATTTGATAGAGTTGGAGTTGGATATCCGGTTCCCGGATACGGACTGTTGTTTGTCCGAGTTAGAGGTATTACCGGACCTGTCCGGAGAGATCCGGAAGAAGCAGGAGGGATGTCCCATTTTGATGAGGATCCGGGACAGGATGTCCCGAGGAGAGGCACCGCAGTTTCTCACAGGAGCAGACGGGCTATTGAGACACCAGGGACGTATTTGTGTACCGTCGGACCAGGAGTTGAGAGAGCGGATTTTGCATGAGGCACATTCCACACCTTACTCGGTGCGCCCAGGCACAAGTAAGATTTACCAAGATATTAGGAGATTTTATTGGTAGGGCGGGCTTAAGCCCGATGTAGCTAGATATGTGGCCCGATGTGCGACCTGTCAGCAGGTCAAGATCGAGCACCAGAGACACGGAGGAGCTTCACCCACTGCCCGCGCTGTAACACCCCGAATCCGCGGGACTCGAGATGCTACGGGCGAGACCTCACAATGGGTCCCGACCCTTAGCTTGACAACAATTTCACCGGACCTTTCCAACAAGGCACAAATAAAGGTAAAACGACGTAACTCCGATACGGAAATCTGAATCGTACAATAACATCCACAAACTAACGATATGAAACATAACCCAAAAACGCCCCCGTCCTATAATGTACGGAGACCCCGGTTGTCCACTCCTCCACCTCACTCGGCGGCATCCCTAACCTGCAAGTCATCTACACAAACGGTTTAAAACCGTTAGCTAATATTCGAAGCATTAGAAAAGGGGTGAAGGCTTAAACACACGGATATCACATACATCACATACAAACTCCAAAACACACAAGTCCGGTTTATTATCTTTTTATTATTAAGTCGTATCCCGTTCTAATTCAACTTAGGTTTGTGACACGAGAACCACTGTGGTCTCGCCTCGGTCCCTACTTACCGGCAAAGAATGGACGGATGCATCCGACCATCTCACCCGCCGGGTTAGTTACCGAGAACCTCCTAGACTTCACGCAGAGGTAGGCAGATGATGTCACCACCCGTTATCATACACTTGGGCCAAAATATATAAGGTCGGTGGTCCTATTTACCGGTTTAGTTGTTTATAACATAAGCAATAGTACAAGCACACACCACCAAACACACATCAATGCTAACACATAAAATACGAGCTAAGTAAGTCCGGAGACTTACCTCGTCACCAAAGTCACCACACTCTTGCTTCCTTAAGGAGGAAGCCCACAACCTGCTCACAAGAGATATGCATATCAATACATACTCACGCTCAAGAAGTCTTAGACTTCACTCTAGTGATCTAAGCAAGATCACCTAACCCTCAAGCTAGGAATGCATCCTAGGTCCAAAGTACTCACCACACTCTCCACACATGAAAGCAACTCACAACAGTTTATAACCTCACAAGATATTAATCCTCAACCAAGGAGGAACAAGCTAGCCTAGAAGGTCCATCATGCTCACATGCTCATATCCATCAACTATATCGAGCCTTAGGGGCTCCTAGGTTCACAACCACTAAGTGGTATTTCAGGCTACTCTAGATCCATCCTAAGCATGCTACTAACATGATACAATTACAATGCTAAGGAAGGAACGAAGAGGAAGGGAGACAAGAAGCCTACTGTTGAAGAAACCGCAGCCGCGGAGTCAGTTGGCGCCCCTGCGGAATACAGAAGCCGCCCCCGCGGAACCAGGAGCCGCACCCGCGGTGGTCTGGAGTCGCGTGTCTGGCGCCGCCCCTGAGGCCGTGCCGAGCCGCACCCGCGGCCGTGCTTAGCCGCCCCTGCAGCTGGCCGCTCCCGCGGTCGTGAAGATCCTCCCCCGCGGGTTCTGTGCAGAACGTCGTCTTCTTCGTTTTCGATCGTGAATCTTTGGCTCCAAAGTCCTTCTTTTCTTGCTGGATCTTCTCCAAACACCCACCACTGGTCTTATGCTCCTCTCCACAACCTAATTGAGCTAAGAATCTATGCATGCAAAGATTTGAGCAAAAACTCCTCAAGATCTTCATCCATGGCCATGGATGAAGAAGGGAAGAAGAATGAGGAGAATCAGCAAAGAATAGAGGGAAGGGAGAGGAAGCAGCTTACCAACAGATCTGAACTTCTTTTTCTGTAGTCCACACATGCAAGATCTTCAAGCAAAAATGGGAGAAGAGAAGAGAAACCAAGAGAGGAAGAGGGAGGTGGGAAATGACGTGAAAGGAGCAAGGGAGGAGAGAGAGAGGGACAAGATGGCTGAAAAGGGGTGTGGGGATCAAGGGGTCAGCTGACCTCTTGTCCCTCACCACGGAACGAGGGGTCGGAAATGACCCCTTGTCACTTTAACCCGGAACGAAGGGTCGGAATGCGGAAAAAGGGAAAAACGACGAGTCGGATCGGGATTTTTTTGGAATAAATCCCGGCACTCGGCATCTCGGGCCTACGGGAAGATCTACAAGGCGCAATAAGTCCGGAATAAAATTCCTGGCGTTACAACTAACCCCCCTAAAAACAAGTTTTGTCCCGAAACTTGCTAAACCCAACACTCTCCGACCAACACGTCTCGTAACCACGTGGAACTCATAAAACGTCAACTGCTGGCTCTAATCCAAGTCTACGTATAGAATCACATCACGACCAATGTACTCTCAGCATCGGTATCTCCTTCGATCGAAGGCGCCTCGTACTCCGCTCTCTAAGACCGCTATCGGGTGCTCTGCAAAAGTATGGTCCGACTCGACCACTAGGTCCTCGTGACCGATGATGTGTCTCGGGTCGTGTATGTACTATCTCAGCTGAGAGACATGAAATACACGGGTGTTTACCCTCCAACCGCGGTGGTAATGCTAACCGGTATGCCACCTCACCGACCCTCTCCAAGATCTCGAATGGACCGACTTATCGGGGGCTTAACTTCCCCTTAATGCGAATCGCCTGACGCCCCGCGTCGGTGATACCCCCAACCACACCTGAGCTCCTACCCTGAACTCGAGAGGTCTACGCCTTCTATCCGCATACGACCTCTGACGGCTCTGCGCGGCCAACATCCTTTCTCGGATCAAAGCAACTCTAGCCACGTCGTCCTATACCTGATCTGGAGTTACAACGCAAGAACTCCCCGGCTCGTCCCAACATAAGGGAGTATGGCATCTCCGTCCATACAATGCCTCATATGGTGCCATCCCAATCGACGCGTGCCAGCTGTTATTATACAAAAACTCGACTAACGGGAGATGATCTGGCCATACCTGACCCCAATCTAGTACGCATGCTCGTAACATATCCTCTAATGTCTGAATAGTCCGCTCGGACTGGCCGTCGGTCTGAGGATGGTATGCGGTGGTGAAATGAAGACTCGAACCTAGGGCGGCGTGTACCTGCTGCTAGAACCTCGAGGTAAAACGCCCGTCCCTGTCCGAGATGATGGTCCTCGGTACTCCATGTAATCTCACAATCTGACGGGTAAACTCCTCGGCTAAACGACTCACCGGCCACGTTTCCCGAATAGGAATGAAACGCGCGGTCTTCGTCAACCGGTCTACTACCACCCATATCGCGTCAAAGCTCCTACTCGGTCTTAGTCCGGTAACGAAATCCATGGATATGTCCTCCCACTTCAACTGCAGCACGGGCAGTTGGTGAAGCTCTCCTCCGGGTCTCTGGTGGTCGATCTTGACCTGCTGGAAGGTCGCGCATCGGGCCACATATCTAGCTACATCGGGCTTGAGCCCGCCCCACCAATAAAATCTCCTAAGATTCTAGTACATCTTACTCGTGCTTGGGTGCACCGAGTAAGGAGCGGAATGTGCCTCATGAAAAATCAGCTCTCTCAACTCCTGGTCTGGCGGTACACAAACACGTCCCTGGCGTCTCAATCGCCCATCTGCTCCTGCAATAATTGCGTTGCCTCTCCTCGGGACATCCTGTCCCGGATCCTCATCAAAATGGGATATCCCTCTTGCTTCTGCTGGATCTCTCCGGACAGGTCAGGTAATACCACCAACTCGGACAAACGACAGTCCGTATCTGGGAACCGGATATCCAACTCCAACTCTATCAAATCCCTCTGCAACTGTGGCTGAACCGTAAGCCGAGCTATAGCCTCCTCTCGAGGTGTCCTCCTACTCGAAGCATCGGCGACTACGTTTGCATTCCCCGGATGGTACAAAATCTCTAAGTCAAAGTCCTTAATCAGCTCCAACCATCTCTTCTGGCGGTTATTCAACTCCCGCTGAGTGAATATATACTTCAGAGTCTTATGGACTGTGAAGATCTGGCACGTAGCCCCGCACAAGTAATGTCGCCAGATCTGCAGGGCATGAATCACTGCCGCTAGCTCGAGATCATGGGTAGGGTAAATCTCTTCGTACGGCTTTAGCTGCCGAAAAGCGTACGCAATAACCCTACCCCTCTGCATCAAAACGCACCCCAATCCTAGCTTGGAGGCGTCACTATACAATACAAAATCCTCTATGCCCTCAGGCTGGGCTAAAACAGGAGCGGAGGTCAACCTCCTCTTCATCTCCTCGAAACTGTGCTGACAAGGCTCGGACCAAACGAACCTGGTAGACATCCTCAGCAAGAAAGTGAGCGGCCGTGCAATCACTGAGAAACCCTCAACAAAACGGCGGTAGTTTCCCGCTAGCCCAAGAAACTGCCCACCTCCTTGACAGTCCTAGGAGGCGGACATGATAAAACAGACTCTATCTTCGCCGGGTCAACCATGACACCCTCGACGGAAACTATATGACCCAAAAATACCACCTCGGATATCCAAAACTCGCACTTAGAGAGCTTAGCGTAATGCTCTCTATCTTGGAGGACTCGAAGCACCGTCCTCAGGTGTCCCTCATGCCCCTCCCTACTCCAGGAGTAGACTAAGATGTCGTCTATAAACACTACCACGAACTGGTCTAATAAGTCGATGAAGATGCCGTTCATCAACTCCATGAAACGGCGGGTGCATTCGTGAGCCCGAATGGCGTCACGACAAACTCATAATGGCCGTATCTCGTCCTGAATGCCGTCTTCGGCACGTCCTCCTCTCTCGATTGATACACTTGAAACGCCGGGTGAACACCTTTTACTCTCGGCGGCCATGCCAGCCGGTAAAACACTTTCCCAACTTGCGCTAAGATCTCAAAAAAGTCCGATGTATCGGAAACTCAACTTCCTTCTCGGGTCTTCCTCACTACAACATTTCCATTATGTTTCTTCTTTGCTTGTATCTAACAAAGAAGGTCGAACTTCCAATTTACACCGTTGGCTTTGGTTCTTGTCAAACCAACCTTTGATGTTACATTTCCTCAATTCTTGTTGCAAGTTCTAAGTAATGAAGGAGATACTTTGCTTTACACTGCTCCTACTAACGAGACATGTATGCTATAGCTTTTTGCATCGTCTCTCAATACTCAATCAAGACCATTCTTGAAGAATCACTTGTACACTCCACACCGATCATACCTCGAGGCAATTTCAAAAACAGTTGCACCAATGAATCTCCTCTTAACTCTCAACAACTCCATTGTCCCTTTTCGTACCCCTCAATACTTCATCGTCATCCGGAGTAGGTTAGCCATAGATGGTGTTACTTGGAGAATCTCTCCACAATCCGGTAATGATCAGCCCATCCAAGAAACTTGCAACTTCTTTCACATCCTTCGGGGGTTGTCATCCCGAGACAACTGGTCATACAACATCTCTCTTCTTCGAGAGTAGACCAGAATGTCCTATTCGGGCATTAGTAAACCCATATGGAATCAGTACAACTCGTAGTGACCATGGTTTGTCTAGAATGCCTTGTTTGCACTACCCCAGTCTCGACTTCTCAATTGGTGACAATCAAACCTTAACTCGATTTTAGAAGAGACCACCGACCCTTGCAACCGGTCGAGTAGATCATCTCTACGTGGTAAGGGGGTACTTGTTCTTCATTGTAATCTTGTTCGGCTCATTATAATCGATGTACAAATGAAGATAACCGTCTCTCTTTCCGCAACTGGTGTTCTCCATAACAACTTCAAATCAAGAGTTTAAGATATAATCTAAGCTGTTCCTTTATGATTCCACAGCCTGGTTACTCTCCCCCACACTCATCCATAGACCACCCGCACATGCGCGTTCTCCGTTGTCACCAATTAGCTAATAACTGACCTTCTCACATGTCAATGACTTACCATTCTTCTATGCTTCCATGTTACCATTCTCATGAAGGCTACCCTCTTGGGGTACCTTAAACTCCGTTAGCTCATTCTTCATTCCCCGCTTCCTTTTCCTTCAGCGAGATAAATATACCCTTCTCGGCGTTGTTGAGTCACATGACTCGCCTTTATAGGCTTAACGCACTTCATGATATCTTGTAAGTGCGTCTTCTCAAAATCTCTAACATTAGTTAGCATCCACGTGTTGCTCTAATCTTCTTAGGATCAACATTTACCTACTTCCTTCTTTTTGGCGTTTCTTCGCCCTATCGTCATAACAGAAACCGGTCAACTCCGCGTAAACCCCCACCTTGCCATTCTTCTCATAACTCTCGTAATGTTGACTCTTCACTTAATGGTACCTCGTAAGCTTAACTTACGGTATCTTACATCTTTCACACTTGGTTCGCTCACGTTCTCATCTTGACTCCAAATTGCGTCTAAGGAAAGCTTCACTTCTCGTGATGGAACACCGCCTTTAACCTTGTTAGAATGCACCCATCTCCTCCTCGATTCGCATATTTAGTTGTCCACGCGTCTTCTCGAAGAACTTAAGTTTGTTATCTCCATTGTTCTCGTCGTACGTAGTCCTCAAACATGGTAGCTCCAATGGACGCTCCCCTGGTCCAGCAGATGGAGAACTCTGCGCCCGGACCTCCCAAAGGTCCTATCCCCAGCCTTGGGAACAATGCTCCCGGCGACGTCCTCTACGGGAACCTTATCTACTGATGGATCCACAACTGGCGGATCCGCAATGGGGATACGTCCCCGACCTCTCGCGCCTGGAGGTCTTCCTATTCTTTCCCGTCTCGGGACGGTAGGAGAAAGAGGGGGTCTACCCCTGGCGGGTCCTACGTAAGCAGTAGCTCTCGTACGTGCTATCTATTGCGTATGGAGTTTACTTATGTATAAATACATAGGTAATACTTACTATCTCAGTATGATAAAACTTCTTAAGGCATAAGGTAAGCATAATCACAAAATACATCCAAGGCATACAAGCCCAAACATCCTAAGGCCAGATACGTAGCTAGGTACATACAAATCCACAAACATCCTAAGGTCATATATTTATATATATATAACTATGTACTAGTATATACATACTTCTAATCCAGAGATCTATGTCGCCGAGGTTTGCGGAAGGAATGGTGGTCCCGTACATTCTAACCCAAACCCGACTCATGCAGACGATTTTGAAAACGAAAAGTCAGAACCCGTGGAGGTTTTGTTTATTCCTCATTCGGCCTTTAAAAAGATTGCGAGTGCCATTGTTGTCAACTTGGCTATGATACCACTTTTATAACACCCCAAATCCGCGGGACTCGGGATGCCATGGGCGAGACCTCACAATGGGTCCCGACCCTTAGCTTGACAACAATTTCACCGGACCTTTCCAACAAGGCACAAATAAAGGCAAAACTCAAAACGTTTTTAACGTATGCGAAAACCGAAATGTAAAGAAATACAAAGTGGAAACTCAGCCAAGTCCTCAAAACGACGTAACTCCGATACGGAAATCTGAATCGTAAAATAACATCCACAAACTAACGATATGAAACATAACCCAAAAAAGCCCCCGTCCTATAATGTACGGAGACCCCGGTTGTCCACTCCTCCACCTCACTCGGCGGCATCCCTAACCTGCAAGTCATCTACACAAACGGTTTAAAACCGTTAGCAAATATTCGAAGCATTAGAAAAGGGGTGAAGGCACAAACACACGGATATCACATACATCACATACAAACTCCAAAACACACAAGTCCGGTTTATTATCTTTTTATTATAAAGTCGTATCCCGTTCTAATTCAACTTAGGTTTGTGACACGAGAACCACTGTGGTCTCGCCTCGGTCCCTACTTACCGGCAAAGAATGGTACGGATGCATCCGACCATCTCACCCGCCGGGCTAGTCGCCGATAACTTCCTAGACTTCACGCAGAGCTAGGCAGATGATGTCACCGCCCGTTATCATACACTTGGGCCAAAATATATAAGGTCGGTGGTCCTATTTACCGGTTTAGTTGTTTATAACATAAACAATAATACAAGCACACATCACCAAGACACATCAATGCTAATATGTAAAATACGAGCTAAGTAAGTCCGGAGACTTACCTCGTCACCACACTCAAGTCATCACACTCTTGCTTCCTTAAGGAGGAAGCCCACAACCTGCTGACAAGAGATATGCATATCAATACATACTCACGCTCAAGAAGTCTTAGACTTCACTCTAGTGATCTAAGCAAGATCACCTAACCCTCAAGCTAGGAATGCATCCTAGGTCCAAAGTACTCACCACACTCTCCACACATGAAAGCAACTCACAACAGTTTATAACCTCACAAGATATTAATCCTCAACCAAGGAGGAACAAGCTAGCCTAGAAGGTCCATCATGCTCACATGCTCATATCCATCAACTATATCGAGCCTTAGGGGCTCCTAGGTTCACAACCACTAAGTGGTATTTCAGGCTACTCTAGATCCATCCTAAGCATGCTACTAACATGATACAATTACAATGCTAAGGAAGGAACGAAGAGGAAGGGAGAGGAGAAGCCTAATGTTGAAGAAACCGCAACCGCGGAGTCAGCTGGTGCCCCCTGCGGAATACAGAAGCCGCCCCCGCGGAAACAGGAGCCGCACCCGCGGTGGTCTGGAGTCGCGTGTCTGGCGCCGCCCCTACGGCCGTGCCGAGCCGCACCCGCGGCCGTGCTGAGCCGCCCCTGCGGCTGGCCGCTCCCGCGGTCGTGAAGATCCTCCCCGCGGGTTCTGTGCAGAACGTCGTCTTCTTCGTTTTCGATCGTGGATCCTTGCCTCCAAAGTCCTTCTTTTCTTGCAGGATCTTCTCCATACACCCACCACTAGTCTTAGGCTCCTCTCCACAACCTAATCGAGCTAAGAACCTATGCATGCAAAGATTTGAGCAAAAACTCCTCAAGATCTTCATCCATGGCCATGGATGAAGGAGGGAAGAAGAATGAGGAGAATCAGCAAAGAAGAGAGGGAAGGGAGAGGAAGGAGCTTACCAACAGATCTGGACTTCTTCTGCTGCAGTCCACACATGCAAGATCTTCAAGCAAAAATGGAAGAAGAGAAGAGAAACAAAGAGAGGAAGAGGGAGATGGGAAATGACGTGAAAGGAGCAAGGGATGAGAGAGAGAGAGAGAGGGGGGACAAGATGGCTGAAAAGGGGTGTGGGGATCAAGGGGTCAGCTGACCTCTTGTCCCTCAACACGGAACGAGAGGTCGGAAATGACCCCTCGTCGCTTTAACCCGGAACGAAGGGTCGGAACGCGGAAAAAGGGAAAAACGACGAGTCGGCTCGGGATTTTTTTGGAATAAATCCCGGCACTCGGCATCTCGGGCCTACGGGAAGATCTACAAGGCGCTCTAAGTCCAGAATAAAATTCCGGGCGTTACACGTGCCGCAGTGGAAGTGGGAGGACATATCTATGGATTTTGTTACCGGTCTAAGACCGAGTAGGGGCTTCAACCCGATATGAGTTGTAGTAGATCGGTTGACGAAGACCGCGCGTTTCATCCTTATACGGGAAACGTGGCCGGTGAGTCGTTTAGCGAAGGAGTTTACCCGTCAGATTGTGAGATTACATGGAGTACCGAGGACCATCATCTCGGACAGGGACGGGCGTTTTACCTCGAGGTTCTGGCAGCAGGTTCACGCTGCACTAGGTTCGAGTCTTCATTTCACCGCCGCATACCATCCACAGACCGACGGCCAGTCTGAGCGGACTATTCAGACCTTAGAGGATATGTTACGAGCATGTGCACTAGATTGGGGTCAGGTATGGCTAGACCATCTCCCGTTGGTCGAGTTTTCATATAATAACAGCTCGCACGCGTCGATTGGGATGCACCGTATGAGGCATTGTATGGACGAAGATGCCGTACTCCCTTATGTTGGGACGAGCCGGGGAGTTCTAGCGTTGTAGCTCCAGATCAGGTACAGGACGACTTGGCTAGAGTTGCTTTGATCCGAGAGATGATGTTGGCCGCGTAGAGCCATCAGAGGTCGAATGCGGATAGGAGGCGTAGACCTCTCGAGTTCAGGGTAGGAGCTCGGGTGTGGTTGAGGGTATCACCGACGCGGGGAGTCAGGCGATTCGGCATTAAGTGGAAGTTAAGCCCCCGATATGCCGGTCCATTCGAGATCTTGGATAGAGTCGGTGAGGTGGCATACCGGTTAGCATTGTCACCGCGGTTGGAGGGTATACAGCCGGTATTTCATGTCTTTTAGCTGAGAGAGTACATACACGACCTGAGGCACATCATTAGCCACGAGGACCTAGTGGTCGAGCCAGAACATACTTTTGCAGAGCATCCGATAGGAGTTTTAGAGCGGAGTACGAGGTGCTTTCAATCGAAGGAGATACCAATGCTGAGAGTGCAGTGGTCGAAGCGAGGAGCCGATGAGGCTACATGGGAGACGGAGGATAGTATCCGAAGGAACTATCCCGAGTTTTACGCAGATTTAGCGACATCGATAGGACCGTCGGGTTAGTCCCGAGATCTTCCCTTGTTTGTGCTACGTGTTTATGTCATGACGTGTTATGTGAGTTCGTATGTGTATATGTGTACCTTGCGAGGTCTTGATGTGATTTCATTCGTAGGCTTGGATTAGGGCCGTTAGTTGACGTTGTTACGAGTTCCGCGTGGTTACATGACGTGTTTGGCGGAGGGTGTTGCGTTTAGCAAGTTTCGGTACGAAACTTGTTTTTAGGGGGGTTAGTTGTAACATCCGGAATTTCTATTCCGGCCCGAGAGCGTTTATCGACCTTCCCTCGTTAGCGGCTCAGTTTTCCCGCAGAGTGGCGGGATTTATTCTCAAAATCCCGCGCCAACCCTTCGTTTTCCCCTCGTTCCTAGCTGAGGTGACCCCTTGATTCCCTCTCCCTTTTGCAGCCTTGTGACATCCCCTCTCTCTCTTCTCTTTTCATTTCACGTTCTTTGTTTCCTCTCTTCCTCTCTTCTCTCTCTTTTCTCTTCTTCCACCTTGGAGCTCTTGGATTTGTGGACTGCAGTGGAGGAGAATCAGATCCGGTTTGGTAAGCTTATTCCTCTCCCTCCCTTCTCTTCATGGCTGCTTATCTCTTTATTTCCCTCTCCTTCATCCATTGCCATGGATGAAGCTCTTGGGGAAGCCTTTCCCTTGAATCCTTACATGCATGTGTTCTTAGCCCGTTTAGGTCGTAGAGAGGAGTCTAAGATCAGAGGTTGGTGTTTGGAGAACACCCAACAAGAAGAGGAGGACATTGGAGCCAAGGATCCACAGTCGAGGACGAAGAAGACGATGTTTTGCTGCTCAAACCGCGGGGGCGGATCATCAGAGGCGAGGGGACGGATCCAGGCCACTGCAGGGCCGGCTCAGGCCACCGTAGGGGGCGGCTCCAGGACGCCAGGGAGCCGCAGGGGCGGCGCCATGATCCGCAGGGGCGGCGACTAGGTCCGCAGGGATGCCAACTTGACTCCACGGCTGCGTTTCTTCAATAATAGGTTCCTCTTCTCCGTTTCTCTTCGTTCCTTCCTTAGTTATGTAGTTGTTGTATCTTGGTAGTGGCATGCCTAGGATGGATATAGAGTAGCTTGAGAATGCACCTAGTGGTTGAGAACCTAGGAGCCCTTACGGCTCGATGTAGTCGATGGTTACAAGTGTGTTGAGCATGATGGACCTTCTAGGCTAGCTTGGTCCTTCTTGGCTGAGGTTTAAGATCATGTGAGGTTAAAAGTTGTTGTGTGTTGCTTTCATGTGCTGAGAGTGTGGTGAGTACCTTGGACCCTAGGATGCATTCCTAGCTTGAGGGTGAGGTGATCTTGCTTAGATCACTAGAGTGAAGTCTAAGACTTCTTGAGCGTGAGCATGTGTTGATATGTATATCCTCTTGTGGGCAGGTTGTGGGCTTCCTCCCTAAGGAAGCGAGAGTGTTGTGAGTTGAGCGTGGTGACGAGGTAAGTCTCCGGACTTGCTTAGCTCGTATTTTACGTATTAGCATCGATGTGTGTTGGTGGTGTGTGTGTGTGTGTTATTGTTTATGTTATAAACAACTAAACCGGTAATAGGACCACCGACTTTATATTATTTTGGCCCAAGTGTATGATAACAGGCGGTGACATCATCTTCCTAGCTCTTGCGAGAGTCTAGGAGGTTCTCGGCGACTAGCCCGTGCGGGTAGACGGTCGGATGCATTAGTACCATTCCTTGCCGGTAAGTAGGGACCGAGGCGATACCACGGTGGTTCTCGTGTCACAAACCTAAGTTGAATTAGAACGGGATACGACTTAATAATAAAAAGATAATAAACCGGACTTGTGTGTTTTGGAGTACGTATGTGTTATGTTGATGTATGTATGTGCCTTCACCTCGTTTCTATTGCTTCGAATATGAGCTAACGGTTTTAAACCGTTTGTGTAGATGCCTTGTAGGTTAGGGACGCCGCCGAGTGAGGTGGAGGAGTGGACAGCCGGGGTCTCCGTACATTATAGGACGGGAACGTTTTTTGGGTTATGTCTTTGTATTGTTGGATTGTGGATTATGTTGTACGGTTTAGGTTTTCAGATCGGAGTTGTGTCGTTTTGAGGACTCGGCTGAGTTTCCACCTTGTATCTTTACATTTCAGTTTCTCGCATACATTATAAACGGTTTAAGTTTTGCGTACGTGTTGGAAAGGTCTGGTGAAATTGTTGTCAGGCTAAGGGTCGGGACCCATTGTGAGGTCTCGCCCGTAGCATCCCGAGTCCCGCGGATTAGGGAGGGTTACATCCTAGGACGTCCTCTTGTTGCACCCCTCTTTTTGATTTTTTATTATCTATTTTTGTTGATTTAAATCTTCTTCTCGATAGATTCACGTTAACCTTTTGTTTTGATTTATTAACTTCCGTTAAAAGAAATACTTACTTTTTTAAATATTAAAAATAAGAAATTAAGACTTCTCGTGTTCCAAAAAAAGGCAAAACACTTATCCGGAATTATATAACGGGTCCCGGCAAGAGCACACGGTTCAGTTATGTCGGTAAAGCTAGCTAGCGAGCTAAGCGAAGGGGAGTATGGAAGCAGGTATACAAGTACGGGAAGGTGGCATAAGTAGACGGGTGGGATCATACCAGCTCTAATGCACCGGATCCCATAAGAACTCGAAAGTTAAGCGTGTTTGCGCGAGAGTAGTACTAGGATGGGTGACCTCCTATGACGTCCTCGTGTTGCACCCCTCTTTTTGATTTTTGATTATTTATTTTTGTTAATTTAAATCTTCTTCTCGATAGATTCGCGTTAACTTTTTGTTTTGATTTATTAACTTCCGTGAAAAGAAATACTCACGTTTTTTAAATATTAAAAATAAGAAATTAAGACTTCTCGGTTTCCAAAAAAAGAAAAACACTGATCCGGATAAAATTAACGTGTCCCGGCAAGAGCACACGGTTCGGTTATGTTGGAAAATCTAGCTAGCTAGCGAGCAAGGCCAAGGGGAGTATGGAGGTAAGTATACAACTACGGGAAGGTGGCATAAGTAGACGGGTGTGATCATACCAACTCTAATGCACCGAATCCCATCACAACTCCGAATTTAAGCGTGCTTGGGCGAGAGTAGTACTAGGATGGGTGACTACTAGGAAGTCCTCGTGTTGCACCCCTCTTTTTGTTTTTTATTTATTTATTTATTTATTTAATTTTAAATCTTCTTCTCGATAGATTCACGTTAACTTTTTGTTTTGATTTATTAACTTTCGTGAAAAGAAAAGACTTACGTTTTTTTAAATATTCAAAATAAGAAATTAAGACTTATCGGGTTCCAAAAAAGGAAAAACACTTATCCGGATTTAATTAACGGGTCCAGGCAAGAGCTCACGGTTCGGTTATGTCGGTAAAGCTAGGTAGCTAGCTAGCTAGGCCAAGGGGAGCATGGAGGCATATATACAAGTACGGGAAGGTGGAATAAGTAGACGGGTGTTATCATATAAGCAATAATGCACCGGATCCCATCAAAACTCCGAAGATTAGCGGGCATTGGCGAGAGTGTGCTCGTGTTGCACCCCTCTTTTTGATTTTTTTTTACTTTCTTTTTTTTTAATTTAAATCTTCTTCTCGATAGATTCACGGTAACCTTTTGTTTTGATTTATTAATTTGCGTTAAAAGAAATACTCACGTTTTTTAAATATTAAAAATAAGAAATTTAGACTTCTCGTGTTCCAAAAAGAGAAAAACACTTATCCGGAATTAATTAACGGGTCCCGGCAAGAGCACACGGTTCGGTTATGTCGGTAAAACTATCTAGGTAGGCCAAGGGGAGCATGGAAGCAGATATACAAGTACGGGAAGGTGGCATAAGTAGACAGGTGCGATCATAACAGCACTAACGCACCGGATCCCATTAGAATTCCGAAGTTAAGCGTGCTTCGGCGAGAGAAGTACTAGGATGGGTGACCTCCTGGAAAGTCCTCGTCTTGTTCCAAAAAAGGGAAAAAAAAACTTATCCGGATTTAATTAACGGCTCCCGACAAGAGAACACGGTTCGGTTATGTCGGTAAAGCTAGCAAGCTAGCTATGCCAAGGGGAGCATGGAGGCAGATATACAAGAATGGGAAGGTGGCATAAGTAGACGGGTGCGATCATTCCAACACTAATGCACCCGATCCCATCACAACTTCGAACTGAAGCGTGCTTGTGCGAGAGGAATACTAGGATAGGTGACCTCCTAGGAAGTCCTTGTGGTGCACCACTCTTTTTGATTTTATTTATTTATTTATTTAATTTCAATCTTCTTCTCGATAGATTCATGTTTGCTTTTTGTTTTGATTTATTAACTTCCGTGAAAAGAAATACTTACATTTTTTAAATATTAAAAATATGAAATTAAGACATCTCGGGTTCAAAAAAAGGAAAAAACACTTATCTGGATTTTATTAACTGGTCCCGGCAAGAGTACACGGTTCGTGTAATGCCCGGAATTTTATTCCGGAGTTAGAGCGCCTTGTAGATCTTCCCGTAGGCCCGAGATGCCGAGTGCCGGGATTTATTCCAAAATAATCCCGAGCCGACTCGTCGTTTTTCCCTTTTTCCGCGTTCCGACCCTTCGTTCCGGGTTAAAGCGACGAGGGGTCATTTCCGACCTCTCGTTCCGTGTTGAGGGACAAGAGGTCATCTGACCCCTTGATCCCCACACCCCTTTTCAGCCATCTTGTCCCCTCTCTCTCTCTCTCTCTCATCCCTTGCTCCTTTCACGTCATTTCCCATCTCCCTCTTCCTCTCTTTGTTTCTCTTCTCTTCTTCCATTTTTGCTTGAAGAACTTGCATGTGTGGACTGCAGCAGAAGAAGTCCAGATCTGTTGGTAAGCTCCTTCCTCTCCCTTCCCTCTCTTCTTTGCTGATTCTCCTCATTCTTCTTCCCTCCTTCATCCATGGCCATGGATGAAGATCTTGAAGAGTTTTTGCTCAAATCTTTGCTTGCATAGGTTCTTAGCTCGATTAGGTCTTGGAGAGGAGCCTAAAACCAGTGGTGGGTGTTTGGAGAAGATCCAGCAAGAAAAGAAGGACTTTGGAGGCAAAGATCCACGATCGAAAACGAAGAAGACGACGTTCTGCACAGAACCCGCGGGGGCGGATCTTCACGACCGCGGGAGTGGCCAGCCGCAGGGGCGGCTCAGCACGACCGCAGGTGCGGCTCAGCACGGCCGAGGGTGCGGCTCGGCACGGCCGCAGGGGCGGCGCCAAACACGCGACTCCAGACCACCGCGGGTGCGGCTCCTGGTTCCGCGGGGGCGGCTTCTGTATTCCGCAGGGGGCGCCAGCTGACTCCGCGGATGCGGTTTCTTCAACAGTAGGCTTCTCCTCTTCGTTCCTTCCTTAATTTTATAGTTTTATCATGTTAGTAGCATGCTCAGGATGGATCTAGAGTAGCCTAAAATGCCACTTAGTGGTTGTGAACCTAGGAGCCCTTAAGGCTCGATGTAGTGATGGTTATGAGCATGTGAGCATAATGGACCTTCTAGGCTAGCTTGTTCCTCCTTGGTTGAGGATTAATATCTTGTGAGGTTATAAACTGTTGTGAGCTGCTTTCATGTGTGGAGAGTGTGGTGAGTACTTGGGACCTAGGATGCATTCCTAGCTTGAGGGTTTGGTGATCTTGCTTAGATCACTAGAGTGAAGTCTAAGACTTCTTGAGCGTGAGTATGTATTGATATGCATATCTCTTGTGAGCAGGTTGTGGGCTTCCTCCTTAAGGAAGCGAGAGTGTGGTGATTTGAGTGTGGTGACGAGGTAAGTCTCCGGACTTACTTAGCTCGTATTTTACGTATTAGCATTGATGTGTGTTGGTGGTGTGTGCTTGTATTATTGTTTATGTTATAAACAACTAAACCGGTAAATAGGACCACCGACCTTATATATTTTGGCCCAAGTGTATGATAATGGGCGGTGACATCATCTGCCTAGCTCTGCGTGAAGTCTAGGAGGTTCTCGACGATTAGCCCGGCGAGTGAGATGGTCGGATGCATCCGTACCATTCTTTGCCGGTAAGTAGGGACCGAGGCGAGACCACAGTGGTTCTCGTGTCACAAACCTAAGTTGAATTAGAACGGGATACGACTTAATAATAAAAAGATAATAAACCGGATTTGTGTGTTTTGGAGTTTGTATATGATGTATGTGATATCCGTGTGTTTGTGCCTTCACCCCTTTTCTATTGCTTCGAATATTAGCTAACGGTTTTAAACCATTTGTGTAGATGACTTGCAGGTTAGGGATGCCGTCGAGTGAGGTGGAGGAGTGGACAGCCGGGGTCTCCGTACATTATAGGACGGGGGCGTTTTTGGGTTATGTTCCATATCGTTAGTTTGTGGATGTTATTGTACGATTCAGAATTCCGTATCGGAGTTACGTCGTTTTGAGGACTTGGCTGAGTTTCCACTTTGTATTTCTTTACATTTTGGTTTTCGCATACATTAAAAACGTTTTGAGTTTTGCCTTTATTTGTGCCTTGTTGGAAAGGTCCGGTGAAATTGTTGTCAAGCTAAGGGTCGGGACCCATTGTGAGGTCTTGCCCGTAGCATCCCGAGTCCCGCAGATTTGGGGTGTTACAAAAGTGGTATCAGAACCCTAGGTTGACAACAATGGCACTCGCAATCTTTTTAAAGGCCGAATGAGGAATAAACAGAACCCCCACGGGTTTTGACTTTTTGTTTTCAAAATCATGTGCATGAGTCGGCTTGGTGAATGTACGGAACCACCACTCCTTCCGCAAACCTCGGCGACATAGATCTCTGGATTAGAAGTATGTGTATATTAGTACATAGTTATATATATAAATATATGACCTAGGATGTTTGTGGATTTGTATGTACCTAGCTACGTATGTGGCCTTAGGATGTTTAGGCTTGTATGCCTTGGATGTATTTTGTGATTATGCTTACCTTATGCCTTTAGAAGTTTTATCATACCGATATAGTAAGTATTACCTATGTATTTATATATAAGTAAACTCCATACACTATTAGATAGCACGTGCGAGAGCTACCGCTTACTTAGGACCCGCCAGGGATAGACCCCCTCTTTCTCCTACCGTCCCGAGACGGGGACGAGTAGGAAGACCTCCAGGCGCGAGAGGTCGGGGGCGTATCCCCATTGCGGACCCGCCAATTGTGGATCCACCAGTAGATAAGGTTCCCGTAGAGGACGTCACCGAGAGCATTGTTCCCAAGGATGGGGATAAGACCGTTGGGAGGTCCGGGCGCAGAGTTCTCCATCTGCCAGGACCAGGGGAGCGTCCATTGGAGCTACCGTGTTTGAGGACTACGTACGACGAGAACAATGGAGATAACAAACTTAAGTTCTTCGAGAAGACGCGTGGATGTTAATGGGTTATGTTTCATATCGTTAATTTGTGGATGTTATTGTACGATTCAGATTTCCATATCAGAGTTACGTCGTTTTGAGGACTCAGCTGAGTTTCCACTTTGTATTTCTTTACATTTCGGTTTTCGCATGCATTAAAAACGTTTTGAGTTTTGCCTTTATTTGTTCCTTGTTGGAAAGGTCCGGTGAAATTGTTGTCCAGCTAAGGGTCGGGACCCATTGTGAGGTCTCGCCCGTAGCATCCCGAGTCCCGAGGATTTGGGGTGTTACAGTTCGGTTATGTAGGTAAAGCTAGCAAGCTAGGCCAAGGGGAGTATGGAGGCAGGTATACAAGTACGGGAAGGTGGCATAAGTAGACGGGTGCGATCATACCAACTCTAATGCACCGGATCCATCACAACTCCGTATTTAAGCGTGCTTGGGCGAGAGTAGTATTAAGATGGGTGACCTCCTGGGAAGTGCTCGTGTTGTACCCCTCTTTTTGATTTTTTTTGATTTTTTTTTTTAATTTAAATATTCTTCTTGATAGATTCGCGTTAACTTTTAGTTTTGATTTATTAACTTCCGTGAAAAGAAATACTTACGTTTTCTAAATATTAAAAATAAGTAATTAAGACTTCTCAGGTTCCAAAAAAGGAAAAACACTTATGCAGATTTAATTAACGGTCCAGGCAAGAGCACACGGTTCGGTTATGTCAGTAAAGCTAGCTAGGTCAAGGGGAGCATGGAGGCAGATATACAAGTACGGGAGGGTGACATAAGTAGACGGGTGCGATCATTCCAGCACTAATGCACCGGATCTATCACAACTCCGTATTTAAGCGTGCTTGGGCCAGAGTAGTATTAAGATCGGTGACCTCCTGGGAAGTCCTTGTGTTTTACCCCTCTTTTTGATTTTTTTTGATTTTTTTTTGTAATTTAAATATTATTCTTGATAGATTCGCGTTAACTTTTGGTTTTGATTTATTAACTTCCGTGAAAAGAAATACTTACGTTATTTAAATATTAAAAATAAGTAATTAAGACTTCTCGGGTTCCAAAAAAGGAAAAACACTTATTGGGATTTAGTTAACGGGTCCCGGCAAGAGCACATGGTTCGGTTATGTCGGTAAAGCTAGCTGGCCAGCTAGCTAGGCCAAGGGGAGCATGGAGGCAGATATACAAGTACGGGAAGGTGGCATGACTAGACGGGTGCGATCATACCAGCACTAATGCACCTGAACCCTTCAGAACGCTGAAGTTAAGCGTGCTTGGGCGAGAGTCGTACTCGGATGGGTGACCTCCTCGGAAGTCCTCGTGTTGCACCCCACTTTTAGATTTTTTTCCTTTATTATTTTTAATTTAATCTTCTTCTCGATAGATTCACGTTTAACTTTTTGTTTTGATTTATTAACTTCTGTGAAAAGAAATACTTACGTTTTTTAAATATTAAAAATAAGAAATTAAGACTTCTCGGGTTCAAAAAAGGAAAGCACTTATCTGGATTTAATTAACGGGTCCCGGCAAGAGCACACGGTTCGGTTTTGTCGGTAAAGCTAGTTAGCTAGCTAGGCCAAGGGGAGCAATGAGGTAGATATACAAGTACGAGAAGGTGGCATAAGTAGACGGGTGCGATCATTCCAGCACTAATGCACCGGATCCCACCAGAACTTCGAAGTTAAGCATGCTTGGGCGAGAGTAGTACTAGGATGGGCGACCTCTTGGGAAGTCCTCGTGTTGCACCCCCTCCTTTTGATTTTTTTATTTTTTTATTTTTAATTTAAATCTTCTTCTCGATAGATTCACGTTAACTTTTTGTTTTGATTCATTAACTTCCGTGAAAAGAAATACTTACATTTTTTAAATATTAAAAATAAGAAATTAAGACTTTTCGGGTCCAAAAAAGGTAAAACACTTATCCATATTTAATTCACGGGTCCCGACAAAAGCACGCGCTTCGGATATGTTGGTAAAGCTAGCGAGCTAGGCCAAGGGGAGTATGGAGGCAGGTATACAAGTACGGGAAGGTGGCATAAGTAGACGGGTGCGATCATATCAGCTCTAATGCACCGGATCTATCACAACTCCGTATTTAAGCGTGCTTGGGCGAGAGTAGTATTAAGATCGGTGACCTCCTGGGAAGTCCTCGTGTTTTACCCCTCTTTTTGATTTTTTTTGATTTATTTTTTTTAATTTAAATATTCTTCTTGATAGATTCGCGTTAACTTTTGGTTTTGATTTATTAACTTCCGTGAAAAGAAATTCTTACGTTTTTTAAATATTAAAAATAAGTAATTAAGACTTCTCGGGTTCCAAAAAAGGAAAAACACTTATGCAGATTTAATTAACGGGTTCAGGCAAGAGCACACGGTTCGGTTATGTCGGTAAAGCTAGCTAGGTCAAGGGGAGCATGGAGGCATATATACAAGTACTCCGGGTGGCATATGTAACGCCCCCAAAACGGGATAGACGTCACAGCGCCAGGAGCCCCGGGCAAGGACTCCCTCAGGCTAAAATAACATATATAATGATAAAGAACAATATGAAAAACACCACAAGACATAACTTGCCAATAAGAAGGGCAAGATAAACCAAAAGACGTCCCTTGACGTCAACCACAAAGGGGTTCCAAAGCCCGCAATAACAAACGACCATGAATGGTCAAACTCGGGGTCAATAAAAATCAAAGCGTAGAAACATGAACCAACCCACAAACAATAAAGCGGAAAATTAGGAACAAGTCCTTTAGAAACCAACCACCCCAAGTTCAACAAATACGACTCTCACTAGGGTTTATGACCTCCATGCTCCTGAATTGTTCCTGTACCTGATCATGTCAAAGACATAACCAGCCCCACCGTGGTGGGGTTAGTCTTCCACATAGACTAAGCAAATACATAAGCAGGGTAATATATATGATCAAGATATGAGAATAAGCATACATGACATGACATGATCTTAGAATTACTCAAGGAATTGAAATAACATCATGCAACTTAATCATCATCAATCTCAAAAGATCATATCAATTATTCACTATTCATGTCAATGATTCATGCTTCAAGATTATCAATACTTAGAATAATTAAATCATCATGGCTCAAATACTCAAGAGATATGAATATACAACATGCATGTATAACGTCATAAGAAAAGATCATTTCAAACATGTCATGAAATCTCAAGTCAACTTCAAAGGTTTCAAGCCTATAACATATCTCAAAAGAATACTCATAAACCATTTCAAAATAATTCCCCTCAATATAATCTCAATACTCGTTAATCCAAATCAAAAACTCAAAAACTATGTCAACTACTCATAATCCAACTCAATATGTCATAAACTATGTCAACTACTCGTAGAGCAATTCATTATTTCATAAACTATGTCACCTACTCATATTCCAACTCATCATGTTATAAACTCTGTCAAATACGCAACATCTCATAACTCAACTCAATAGCTTATAATCCAAGTCAACCGGTATAACATATCACAAGGTCAATCGACCAAAATGGGTAACAAGGTATATCCTTGCCCCTTTATCAAATCATAACCCGAATAATCCAAAATCATAATATCAAAACATGCTCGAGCATTCTTTATTTCAAAACTGTTTTCAAATACATTTTGTTAATTGCTATATTAGCTAAAGTTCAAGCCTATTCTTGAACCCGAAGGTACCTCCTAAACCCCTACCACGGGATGGACATAGTAAACACGGATCAGGTGAATCCTCGCCATCCACGAAGGTCAGGCACAACCATCGGCCCGCTCAAACCGCATACCATTGGTAATCTTGGTCCGCCCTAACCAAGGAGTGAATAAGAATCATGAAAACGGTATCACCGACAACAATGTCGTCATGGTCATAGACCACATAAGAAAACAAGGGCAATTCCTCGCTATGGTCATAGACCAAAACATCTCACATATATAAATGGCAAAAGCCGATTAGGTCAAATACCATAAGGTCATCTCAAATGCCCAATATCATAACCGTTTCCTTTTCTAATATATTTTGATGGACACCTTTTTAACTAGTTCCAAACAATTGTCATTTAATCTCAAGGTTTCCTAAATGGACTCCTCAAATCATACTATATCCATAACTCAAAAGTAATATCAAACATTCCCCAAGGACTCCAAGATCATTCATCTCTAGATATCACAACATATATATTTATATACTTATCATGCTCATAATGCCAAAACGTAATTTAAGACATCCCAACCATACATGCAATATCATGAAAGCTTAAACTTAATCATGCTCATCATGCCAAGGCCAAATCATAATTTAAAACATCCCATTCATACATGCGGTATCATGAAGGCTTAAATTTAATCATGCTCGTCATATCAATCATAATTTAAAACAACGAAATCATACATGCAATATCATGAAGAGTTAAACTTAATGATGCTCATCATGCTAGATCAAAATTTAGAACATCTCAATTATACATATAATATCATGAAGGCTTAAACTGAATCATGCTCATATACAAAAGCTCACAAGTACTTGCCTCGAAAATCACGTAACGGCTTTTAAGCCAAATCGATAACGTCCACTAAAACCCGTCAAACAACCTACGCAAGCATAAGATCACAAAATCAACATATATCTATATTCGATAAAATCACAACACCGTCTAACAGGTGTAGGAGTGAGTTACCTAATTCCAACTCGAGTTCGGTTTCACTTCTCCTAGGGTTTGTCCTTAACCCGTTATCCAACCGAGTATGTACCTAGAATATTCAACTATGCGTATTACGTTCCAATATTCCAACTCATACTTTGATATGCATATATCCATTTGCAAGAGTTTCAAGATCACTTACGTAGCGTCAAAAGACGAAAGCCGATCGATGGTTGTTGAACTTTGACTTGAGCTAAACCCTTCCCGAAAGCATAACCGAACCTAAACCATGCAACTAAACAAGTTTAACTCTAAAAGCTAAACTTGGGTCGTAAAATGCAACATATATAAATATGGGTTAAAACCTGTAATTAAAACTAGGGTTAAAAACATAATTAATATTTTATGGGGTCAAAAACACAATTTCAAAAAATTTTGGGCACTTAATGTAATTAAATGTTTGGCCAAGTTCAGTAAATAAATTTATGGGGGCCTTTTGCAAAATCAGAAATATGGGCTGTTTTCGTAAATAAAACCTCGGGTTAAAATCTGCAATTAAACCAAAATAGGGCATAATAGATAAAAATAGAAAATAAACTGTAAAAACCGTAATTAAGTTCGGGAGATTTTTGTAATTATACCTAAAGTTAAGAGGGGTCGATTTTAATTTGTTGAAAAAGGTTTTGCCGGCTCTTGTGCGTTCCCCGACGACGGTGAAGGACTGGAAAGCTCCGACGAAGACAGCAGGGAGTCCCCGGCATGGTGGCGAGCTTTCCCCCGGTGGTGGTGGCTCCCGGTGGCTCCGGCGAAGTCCGATCTAGAGCAAGAGAAGTAGAGGGGGAATGAGACCGGTGGATCGTTGTTGGCTTCTATGGTGTGCTGGAGGTTGGTTGTGCCGTTGGGTTCCAGCGAAGTTAACAACAAGGGGGAGAGAAGCAAGAAGTGAGTGGAGAAGAAAAGAGGTCGGGGGGAAAACAGAGAGGGAGGGAGCTCGGGGCCGGTGGAGTGCGAGTGTGGACGAGGAGGGAAGCTGCAGAAGAGGTGGCCGACTTCTCTGGTGTTGGTGGCGACAGGGATGGCCGGGAAGGAGAGAAATAGTGGAGAGGTGAAGATGGGGAGAGGAGTAGAGAGCGTGAGAGAAGGGAGGAACTGGAAGATGGAGATGCACAGGGAAAGAGCTCAGGAAGGGGAGTAGAGGGAGAAAAGAGAGTTCAGGGAGATGGTGGTCGTCGGTGGAGCGACGAGAGACAGAGGGTTGCGGGAGAGTTGAGGGAGTGAGAGGGTGGTCAGGCAGGGCTGAGAAGAAGATGTAGAGGGCGGTGGTGCTGCTCCCGGCGAGGTTGAGGGCGAGGGGCTCAAGCGTGGGAGAGACTGATGAGGGAAATGAGTAGCACCCGAGAGAAGGAGGTGAGGAAAGAGCATGAACGAGGGGTCGCAGGAGGCTGGTGCAGAGGCTAGAGGCTAGGTGAGAGTAGTAGGCTAGCTTGGGCGGCGTCAGGTGCCAGACGAGGAGAATAGTGCAGAGGTGGCGTGAAAGAAATGAAGAAGAAACAAAGAAGAGAAGTAGGAAGGAGAGGCCAAGCGTGGAGAAAAGAGGAAAAGGAGGGGCCCGCGCTGACATGGCCGTCCAGCTGGCTGGTGGGGCCCGGAAGAGAAGCCTAAGGAAAAAGAAAGGGAGAAAGGATAAAATAGAATAAATAAAATGGAGTAAACTAATTAAATAAAACTCGATAAAAATAATCCGTAACGAGCGTTAAGGATCGGAATAATTATCCGTACTTTTCTGTAAAATAATTTACGGAAAATATATGAATATATATATATACTCATTTAAATTTATATATAAAGTATAAACTCGTAAAAAGTTTAAATTTATGGTATAAAAATAATGAGAATATACAAAAAATATTTATATAAAACGCACCATAAATTAGGGGCGTTTCATCACTCCCCCCTTAAAAGAGTTTCGTTCCCGAAACAAGAACTTGAAAAGTGAGGATAACACTCCCTCATCATTGCTTATGTCTCCCATGTAAGTGCATCGGTAACAAGCCGAGACTATAAAACTCTCATCGACGGTATCACTTTGTTACTCAACATTTTTGTCACAAACTCGAGAATCCGCTCCTTATACAGTTATACGTATCATCCTGTCTGGACTCACATCTTCATATCCGAACACACTTTTAGTCTTTAAAACACGAACGAGCACATACTCTCCAACATGAAACTGTACGGTTCAACGATGTGCATCTACACATGACTTCTGACAACTCTACGCAGTCAATAACCGTTTCGTAAATCGAAGCATTCTCATCGTGTGTGCGTGGTAGAATTTATGGTCTTATAAAACACTTGCATGATTGGTCATCCCGACACAAAGGTGACTTGCACTTCCTTCCTTACAAAGCACACATTGTCATCTGAATCAAGACCGGTCAACTATTATTGTAGGTGACTCTACCAAGGGCAAATGTGTCTCCCACATTCCCGACAAGTCCAAATTACAAACTCGCAACACGTTCTTCAAGGTCTGAATGATCCTTTCAGATTGTCCATTTGGAAATGAAAAGCAGTATTGAATCTCACTCTTTTCCCATAACTGTATGGATAATTTTCCTTTCTTAACAATTTCTCGAATCTTCTTCAAAGATACATCATTAGCTAGTTTCTCCTTGATAGTCTCCGACAAAGACGGTAATTCCAACATGCCCATCTGACCTTGGTTATTTGCCAAACCATACTTCTTTTTCAAGATTCATCAAATCCCGTTGCAACTCAGGTTGCGCAGTCAATATACTAGTATCTTCTCTTGCGTCGTCTTCCTACTAAGTGTATGTGTAACAACATTAGTCTTTCTAGGATGATATAATACCTCAATATCATCTTCCTTTAACAACTCTAGCCATCATCTTTACCTCATATTTAACTCCTTCTGAGTAAGAAATATTTCAAGCTCTTTTGGCCCGTGAAAAACCGACAATAAGCTTTATAAGGGTAGTGCCTCCAAATCTTAAGAGAAACAACAACAGTTGCAAGCTCCAGGTCATGAGTGGGGTATTTTACCTCATACAGTTTCAACTAGTGGGATTCATATGTTATCACCTTGTCATTTTGTGTCCTTACGCAACCAAGACCTTGTCCCTAAGTGTAACACCCCGAATCCGCGGGACTCGAGGTGCTACCGGGCTAGGATCTCACAATGGATCCTGACCCTAGCCTGACAACAATTTCACCGATCTTACAACAAGACACAAACAGATTAAAACCAAAACATAAAACTGATATATAAACATGTCAAAAGGTTTATACAACTCCTGAGTACAACAAAACATATCATATATATATACATATCCAAAATACCCATCCACGAGTATAACCCCAGTGTACGGAGCCCTCAACAGATCACCCCGCCTGGATCACTCTGCAGTGTCCTAACCTGCAAAGTCTACAACACGGCATTACACCGTTAGCTAACCAAACACATACAAAGAAAGATGCTAGAGCACATGCACACGTCAGAACTTAAACATATAAACATGTTGTCACACATTTACCCATTTTATTATCTTATAATACTAGTCCGGCGCATACAGCGTATAAATAATAACTCAATATGAACGTATGTGACACGAGGAATATAACCCTCACCTCTCGGGAATAGTGCCAGCTGGAGTGGGGATCCGGTACCACCTCCCTGTACCCTACGGGAGTGGGCAGGTGTCCGGCCCACTGAGCCATACTGGCCTGCCCGTAGAGAACCTCCAGACTCCCAGCAGGATGAAAGGACAAGCTGTCACGGCCCTACCATGGCCAGCCAATATATGGAGGGCAGCTAAGTATAATATATCATACGGGCTATAAAGCATAACATCCACCACTCACGTCCTTCACGTGATCAATTCCCGTCTTCTCTCATCCAAAGCCAAACCCAGAGACATACATACACATACCAGCATCAAAACGTGCCTAGACAATCATCTAATCCTAAGCTATGAAGGAAGGCAAGAAAGAAAGAAGAGAGGAGAAGAAACCTTACTACACTTGTGGTCTAAGGCTGCAGGAGAGCTCAACATACACCAAGGCTGGCTTCCAAGACCAGCATAACCTCAGCCAACACTCACACAAGGTATCACACACACAAAACTCTCACAAAACTCTTCCACAACTCAAGAACAAGATCCAAAGGAGCAAGGGAAGCAAAGAACGTGGAGAGAAGTTGGAGAAGAAGATGAAGAAAACCCTTGATCAGCCAAAGGTAAGAAGGAGCAAAGTAAAAGGTAAAGCACGGGTCAACAAGGTCATAGAAGACGGCTGCAGCCGCCGGAAACCGCAGGGGCGGTCCAAGCAGCCGCAGGGGCGGCGCCACTCACCGCGGGGGCGGCAAGACCAACCTCGGCCAAAGCTAATCTCGGCCAAGGTCCGGTCTCGGCCCGAAAGACTACGGCTCTTACATCTCTCCCCCCTAAAAACAAGTTTCGTCCCGAAACTTGCATAAACCTCGAAAGCACATAACCTCAAAACCGGGATACACTCTCTATCATAGAGGTATCATAACACATACCTGGCCTCAACCATACGCTATAACCTCAACACGGGCGTGGAGAAACATCATCTCCCGCAAAAGATCACAATCCTATCCGGGGCATAGAGAGAAGCGTCTCTAGCCAAACCAACATCGGGGCATGGAGAAGATATCTCCATCCAATCCTACATAACTCGAGATAGCATGGAGGTAAGAACCATCTCCAGCTATACCTATCGGTCGTACTAGCACAACAGGATCTGTAACAGATCATACACACATCACATCTAGCACGAAATAAACACAATATGGCATATAAACACATAAACACATAAGCATATAACACTCACCGAGGTAATACTAAGATCTACCCGGCGATCCCACTGGTACCTCTATCCCAACATAGAACTCTGGATAGTTCCTCTGGATACTATCCTCAGTCTCCCAAGTAGCCTCCTCAAGTCCACGTCTCGACCACTGTATCCTCAACATAGGAATGTCCTTCGAACGCAGGCGTCTCATACCTCGCTGTAGGACTGCAATAGGATGCTCAACAAACGTGTGATCCGGCTCAACCACCAAATCATCATAACTCACAATGTGTCTCGGGTCTGGTATATACTCCCTCAGCTAAGACACGTGGAACACAGGGTGAACACCCTCTAATCTCGGAGGCAAAGCCAATCTGTAGGTTGCGCTCCCAACCCGATCCAGAATCTCGAATGGTCCGACATATCGGGGGATCAACTTCCCCTTAATGCCGAATCTCCTCACACCTCGTGTCGGGGACACTCTCAGCCACACATGGGCTCCAACTCGGAACTCTAGAGGTCTGCGCCTCCTGTCTACATACGACTTCTGACGGCTCTGAGCCGTCAGCAGTCGCTCTCTAATCAGGGCTACTCGAGCCATATCATCCTAAATCTGATCAGGGGCTATACCGCTGACACTACTCTGCTCATCCCAGCATAACGGAGTCCGACATCTCTGTCCATACAGTGATTCATATGGGGCCATCCCAATAGATGCATGCCAGCTGTTGTTGTATGAGTACTCAACTAGTGGGAGGTGATCCGTCCACACTTGTCCCCAATCCAACACACAAGCTCGCAACATATCCTCCAGCGTCTGAATGGTCCTCTCTGACTGACTATCGGTCTGAGGATGAAACGCCGTCGTGAAATGTAAACTCGTCCCCAGGGCAGTCTGAATCTGCTGCCAAAACCTCGAGGTAAATCGTCCATCTCTGTCAAAGACGATTGTCCTCGGCACCCCATGGAGTCTCACTATCTGCCTAGTGTACTCCTCAGCTAGCCTGCTCACCGGCCACGTCTCCCTGATCGGAACAAAACGTGCCGTCTTCGTCAATCTATCCACAATGACCTATATAGCATCATAACCCCGACTCAATCTCAGTCCGGTCACAAAATCCATGGTGACGTCTTCCCACTTCCTCTGTGGAACAGGAAGTGGATAAAGCTCGCCCCCAGGTCTGAAATGCTCGATCTTAACCTGTTGGCAGGTCGCACACTGTGCCACAAATCTGGCCACAAATGGCTTCAGCCCACCCCACCAGTATATACGTCTCAAATCCTGATACATCTTACTCGTACCTGGATGTACCGAGTAAGGTGTACAGTGAGCCTCCTATAGAATCCTCTGACGTAAATCTGCGTCAGCAGGTACACAGACGTGACCTCGGCGTCTCAACACTCTATCTGCCCCCAGAAGGAACTGTGGTGCCTCATCTCGAGACATCCTCTCCCGTATCCTCAGCAACATCGGGCAGGTCTCCTGCTTCTGTTGGATCTCCCCCAACAGATCAGGTAGAACCTCTAAGATACTCAGTCGGGCATCCTCATCAGGAAACTAGATGTCCAACTCTAACCATCTCAGGTCTCTCTGCAGCTGAGACTGTACTGTCAATCTCGCGATCGCCTGCTCTCGAGGCGTCTTCCGGCTCAGGGTGTCGGCGACAACGTTCGCCTTCCCCGGATGATACAGAATCTCCAAGTCAAAATCCTTAATCAGCTCGAGCCACCTACGCTGACGGTTATTCAACTCTCGCCGCGTAAAAATATACTTCAAACTCTGATGGTCGGTGAAGATCTAGCATGTGGCACCATACAGGTAATGTCTCCAAATCTTTAGTGCATGAACTACCGCGGCCAACTCCAGATCATGAGTCGGGTAGTTCTCCTCATACGTCTTCAGCTGTCGAGACGCATAAGCAATCACTCTGCCCCGCTGCATCAACACACATCCCAAGCCAAGCTTGGATGCATCACTGTAAACCACGAAGTCAGCTGTACCCTCTAGCTGTGCCAAAACAAGAGCAGATGTCAAACGTCTCTTCAGCTCCTCAAAACTCCGCATACTCTGATCAGACCACACAAATCTGGTAGTCTTCCTCAGCAAACTCGTCAATGGACGGGCAATCACGGAAAATCCCTTCACAAAGCGTCTGTAATAACCGGCTAGGCCAAGAAAGCCACGTACCTCCTTGATGTTCGTCGGTGTCATCCATGTCGCTACTGCCTCAATCTTCACCGGATCAACCTTGATCCCCTCGGCGGAAACAATATGACCCAGGAATGCTACCTCTCGCATCCAAAACTCGCACTTAGAGAACTTCCCATAAAGTTCTCTTTCCCGCAAAACCTGTAGTACCATCCTCAAATGTCCTGCATGCTCCTCTCTGCTACGAGAGTACACCAGGATGTCATTTATAAAGACCACCACAAACTGATCCAGGAAGTCGATGAAGATGCTGTTCATCAACTCCATGAAAACTGCCGGGACATTCGTGAGCCCGAATGGCATCACTACAAACTCGTAGTGTCCATAACGGGTCCAAAATGCCGTCCTGTGCACATCCTGCTCTCTCACCCTCAGTTGGTGATATCCTGAGCGCAGGTCTATCCTGGAGAACACTGAAGCTCCTTGTAACTGATCCAGCAAATCATCATTGGGCGGCAACGGATACTTGTTCTTGATGGTCACCTTATTCAGCTCTCGGTAATCTATGCATAACCTCAACGATCCGTCCTTCTTCCGTACGAAGAGGACCGGTGCCCCCATGGGGATACGCTAGGGCGAAAAAAGCCCTTCTCAACCAACTCCTCGAGTTGTTTCTTCAGCTCTAACATCTCGACAGGCGCCATCCGGTATGGGGCCTTCGAGATCGGTCTCGTACCCGGCTCTAAATCAATCCCAAAGTCCACACTCCTCTGAGGTGGCAAATTGGACGGCTCAACAAACACATCAATAAACTCATCAACCACTGGGATATCCTCTAAGGCTGGACTCTCCCCCTCCTTCATGGCGTAACACCAGAAAGCCTCACAACTCTGGGCAATCAACCTAGCTGCCTGTATAGCACTGATAACCATGCCTACCTTCCCGAGGTACCAACCTCGGAAAACCGCTAACTGACCAGACTCGGTAGAGAGGGTGACAGTCCTCCTACCCACATCTAAAACCGCAGAATGCCTATCAATCCATACCAAGATGACTTCTCATGCTCCAGCAACATGAAAAAGAAGTCAACTAAAAGCACACGGGTCCCTACAGAAATGGACAGTCATGGATCTCACGGTACCTCTGACCCTACCCCCATTGGGTAGCCCTATAATAAAGGGCATCCCCTCTACAGTGTCTAGACCCAACGCTCAACACAAGCAACAAATATGAATGAGTGTGGTAGCACCGTGTCAAACAAAACACGAACAGGTAAGCCATAAATCAGAATGGTACCTGTAGCAGTAGGTGCAGCCTCCTCTGCACTCCTCAGCTCAAAAACTCGCCCTGAGGGCCACGGGTGTCAGTGGTGCTCCCACCACGACCTCTACCTCTGCTCGGCCCAGGAGCAGATCCCTGAGCCGTCTGACGATCTGGGACCTTCTGTTGTCCCTGTGTCTGTTGCTGCTGAGGTGGCCTCTGTCCACCCCCAGCTCCACCAGCAGGTGAAGAACCCTGCTGAAGAAGCTCCGCCCTGACGGCAGAACACTGCTCTGTGACCTCGCCCACCACACGTGAAGCAAGTCACCGGCTGTCTCGGGCACTCTGGCCTAATATGTCCCTACTCTCCACAGTTATAGCACTGTCGAGCTCTACCAGTAGCCGGTGTAGGCGAAGGCTGACTCTGGCGACTCTGACCTCGCCCTGACCCAGCAGCTCCAGCCGTACCGCTAGTCTGCCCGGTACGCTGCCTCTTCTCAGACCCCCCGGTCTGAGAAGCTCTCCTCTGACTGACCCCGCTCACGCTCATAGTCAGCGGCTCGATCCTGTAGTCCATCAGGGACTCACAATGAAATCCCGCCATATAAGCCCGGGTGGCATCCTTCAGCCGTCGGGAAAAGATACACATGCTGATCAGCAGGAGGTGCAGCTGGTCCTAACAGTGCCAGCTCCTCCTGAAACCTCCGGATGGCCTCAGAAACTGGCACATCCTCGAACCCGGCCTCCACAAAATCCCTCAGTCTCTCCTTCCTCAGCGAGGCAGGGCAAAAAACGCTCGGATCATAGACCTCATCTGCTCATAACTGGTGACCTGACCTCGTACGGATCTCCACCAATGCTCGCTAACTCCCTGAACAAGCTCTGCACTAACCCGACCTGTCTTTCAACTGGACACCTAATAGACTCCAAGCCGAGTCTACGTGTCCTATCCACAGCTCCACTCCAACCCCACCTTCCCAGAGAAAGGGGGTACTCCCATCTGATGGAAAGCCTTCAACCAACTGTCTAGTCGAGCCCTCTATACTCCTCCTGTACTCGAACGACCTCAGCAACAGGTGCCGATGCAGCTTGCACCTGTGTAACGGTGTGGGACCTCTCAGATGGCCCCTCCTGCGCTGGCAGATCCGGGGCACGTCTACCTGCCCTGGCAGCCTCCTCAACCTGCCGGATGTAATCACGGAAGGTTTGGTCCCTCCATGGAGACACGGTCGCGAGTCTGCTGACTGGACTCGCTGTGGACGCCTGTTCCCCAGCTATGCCTTCCCCCATCTCAGGGGCGGCACTCTCAGCAATCTCTGCCTGAACGTCCTCTGTTGCACGCAGCTCAGCAGCAGGGATCCTACCCCGTCCTCTACCTAACGGAGGTCTGCCTCTTACCCCGTCCTGCTGCAGGTAAGGCTCTAGTCTGAACCATCTGCAGAGGACGTAAACCTAACTCAGATGGCAATATATATGCCGTATGTATAGTTATATAACACATCATCACAGCAGATAGTATCTATCTATACATATATATACCTATACTGTCGAGATCTTCAGAGGGGCGATGGCTCACGTACACGATATCCCAAAACGTTTTGTACTCATTTCAAAACCAAACCTTTTGAAAAGTCAGACCCCTTTCGGGTTCTGTTATATTTATCTATCCGACCTTTATCACATATTACAAGTGCCATTGTTGTCAACCTGGGCTCTGATACCACCTTTGTAACACCCCGAATCCGCGGGACTCCGAGGTGCTACCGGCTAGGATCTCACAATGGATCCTGACCCTAGCCTAACAACACAATTTCACCGATCTTACAACAAGGCACAAACAGATTAAAACCAAAACATAAAACTGATATATAAACATGTCAAAAGGTTTATACAACTGCTGAGTACAACAAAACATATCATATATATATACATATCCAAAATACCCATCCACGAGTATAACCCCAGTGTACGGAGCCCTCAACAGATCGCCCCGTCTGGATCACTCTGCAGTGTCCTAACCTGCAAAGTCTACAACACGGCATTACACCGTTAGCTAACCAACACATACAAAGGAAGATGCTAGAGCACATGCACACGTCAGAACTTAAACATATAAACATGCTGTCACACATTTACCCATTTATTATCTTATAATAGTCCGGCGCATACAGCGTATAAATAATAACTCAATATGAACGTATGTGACACGAGGAATATAACCCTCGCCTCTCGGGAATAGTGCCAGCTGGAGTGGGGATCCGGTCCTCCCGTGTACCCTATGGGAGTGGACAGGTGTCCGTGTCCACTGAAGCCATACTGAGCTGCCGTAGAGAAGCTCCAGACTCCCAGCAGGATGAAAGGACAAGCTGTCACGGCCTACCATGGCAGCCAATATATGGAGGGCAGCTAAGTATAATATATCATACGGGCTATAAAGGATAACATCCACCACTCAGGCACACATCCAATATATGGAGGCAGCTGAGTAAGTCCTATGGACTTACCTCAACCTCGGAGTCACAGACTCAAATACTCGGCTCCGCTCTGGAGATCAACTCAACCTAAACAAGGTGTAACGCATACATGATATACATATCCATACAAGGGGTCACACCTAGACCCAAGGGATCCATACGGATCATATTCCAACTCGTAATCCTCAAAAGGCCGTAACGGCATAACAGTTCCGTACTCAACTCATTCTAACCTCAACTCGCACCTAGCATGCTACTAAACACTCATACTAGGAAGGAAAAGGATCTACCTAGCCTTAGGTAGATTCGGGACAAAAACGCAACCTGCGGGTCACAAGGGACATAGGGGCGAAAGCAGGTGGCCGCGGGGCGGTGACACGGAACGTGGGCGGCCGCTGGCACGCCGCTGGCGCCTGGACAAGTCGCCGTGGGGGCGGTGACTCACGGCCGCGGGGGCGGCGACTGCGCAGAGCGTGATTCTGCGTTTCTCCTCGGGTCCTTCACGTGATCAATTCCCGTCTTCTCTCATTCAAAGCCAAACCCAGACACATACATACACATACCAGCATCAAAACATGCCTAGGCAATCATCTAATCCTAAGCTATGAAGGAAGGCAAGAAAGAAAGAAGAGCGGAGAAGAAACCTTACTACACTTGCCTTACTACACTTGTGGTCTAAGGCTGCAGGAGAACTCAACATACACCAAGGCTGGCTTCCAAGCCCAGCATAACCTCAGCCAACACTCACACAAGGTACCACACACACAAAACTCTCACAAAACTCTTCCACAACTCAAGAACAAGATCCAAGGGAGCAAGGGAAGCAAAGAACGTGGAGAGAAGCTGGAGAAGAAGATGAAGAAAATCCTTGATCAGCCAAAGGTAAGAAGGAGCAAAGTAAAGGGTAAAGCACGGGTCAACAAGGTCAAAGAAGACGGCTGCAGCCGCCGGAAACCGCAGGGGCGGTCCAAGCAGCCGCAGGGGAGGCGCCACTCACCGCGGGGGTGGCAAGACCAACCTCGGCCAAAGCTAATCTCGGCCCGAAAGACTACGGCTCTTACACTAAGCATCATTGTAAACTTGTAGACTCATTAATGCCTGGAGGTAAAATTGGAACGGGTACAATCATGAGCCTTTTCTTAAGCTCTTCTCGCATTTCTCGTTTCACTCAAACTTCTTTCACCGTCTTAGGCGGATGTCATTCTGAGACGCTACATCTTATGTGGATCACCCATCACACCTTCTGGTAAACATCATGACCAAGGAATCCTACCATTGGTATCCAACGTTCACCTTTGGGTAACTTAGCCTATACTTCTCTTTTCTCAAAGCTCCAATGACAACTCGAAGGTGATATGCATGCTCCTCTCGACTTCGAGAGTATATCATGATGTCATCCCTAACCACCACAATAAAACGGTCTAAGTCTTCCCAAAATACCCGATTCATCAATTCCATAAAAACAGATGGCGCATTAGTGAGCTCAAAAGGCATCACTACAACTCATAACGTATCTACCTTGTCCGTAATGTCGTCTTTGCAATATCCTCATCTCAATCCTCAACTGGTGGTAACCGGACCTCAAGTCCATCTTGAAAAAGACTACCGACCCTTGCAACTAGTCCAATAGGTCATATATCTTGGGTACAAGATACTCATTCTTCAATGCTACCTTGTTCTACCCTCCATCATTGATGCATCAACAAAGAGAACTATCTCCCAACACTACAGTCTTCCATGGCAATGCACTTCGTCTGATAAATCCTTTATCAGCAAGTTCCTTTAATTTCTTTTTAAGTTCTCGCATCTCCCTAGGGGCCATTCTGTACGATGCTTTAGAAATTGGAGCCTCAATGACAATGTCAACATCCCGACGTGGTGGAATTCCTGGTAAGTCGTTGGGAAAGACATTGGAAAATTCCCTAATAACGGGAATCATTGGATCTCTTAAATCCCACTTCTGCCTTGACCCCTCCATATGTGAACGTCTCTTGAATTCATCATCTCTTAGAACTTGAAGCATTCATATTGGTCTTTTGTCTTTTGGGCCTTGGTTAAACAACCTTTCATCTCTAATCTTCCTTTCCACCACTTGAACGCATGGTTATAATATCCTTTCACGGGTTCACATCTATGTCTAGCCAACCATCCATGTCCTAACTAAAGGACTCAACTATTGCTCAAAGTACTCGATCTTATCTTCATCGCTCTCACAACATCTATAGCATATGAAAGGAACTTCTTGCACTTTGCATTCGCTTGCTCTACTCGCATTCCTTCTTCTTGTGGATGTACTTATGCTTCACTTCCTTTGCAGTGTCAATCCGACAAGTTAAGTTCTTCACATCAACATTCATATACTTCTTGCATGTCTAGTCCCAACTTCATTCCTTTGAAGAAGAATCTCGGTCCGCTAGAAGTTTCAACTCTTGTCATCCATGGTTATACTTTAGATAACATAATACTAAACAGTTCAATATGTAACAGGTACAGGAGAGAGCATGGAGATGGGAACCCTAACTCAAGTCATCACTCAACATAAAGACTCGACTCACAAAACCCGAACCAAACCAAAAACCCGAACCATACCTCTGATACCAACTTCTGTAACGCCCCCAAAACGGGATAGACGTCACAACGCCAGGAGCCCCGGGCAAGGACTCCCTCAGGCTAAAATAACATATATAATGATAAAGAACAATATGAAAAACACCACAAGACATAACTTGCCAATAAGAAGGGCAAGATAAACCAAAAGACGTCCCTTGACGTCAACCACAAAGGGGTTCCAAAGCCCGCAATAAAAACGACCATGAATGGTCAAACTCGGGGTCAATAAAAATCAAAGCGTAGAAACATGAACCAACCCACAAACAATAAAACGGAAAATTAGGAACAAGTCCTTTAGAAACCAACCACCCCAAGTTCAACCAATACGACTCTCACTAGGGTTTATGACCTCCATGCTCCTGAACTATTCCTATACCTGATCATGTCAAAGACATAACCAGCCCCACCGTGGTGGGGTTAGTCTTCCACATAGACTAAGCAAATACATAAGCAGGGTAATATATATGATCAAGATATGAGAACAAGCATACATGACATGACATGATCTTAGAATTACTCAAGGAATTGAAATAACATCATGCAACTTAATCATCATCAATCTCAAAAGATCATATCAATTATTCACTATTCATGTCAATGATTCATGCTTCAAGATTATCAATACTTAGAATAATTAAATCATCATGTCTCAAATACTCAAGAGATATGAATATACAACATGCATGTATAACGTAATAAGAAAAGATTATTTCAAACATGTCATGAAATCTCAAGTCAACTTCAAAGGTTTCAAGCCTATAACATATCTCAAAAGAATACTCATAAACCATTTCAAAATAATTCCCCTCAATATAATCTCAATACTCGTTAATCCAAATCAAAAACTCAAAAACTATGTCGACTACCATAATCCAACTCAATATGTCATACACTATGTCAACTACTCATAGACCAATTCATTATTTCATAAACTATGTCACCTACTCATATTCCAACTCATCATGTTATAAACTCTGTCAAATACGCAACATCTCATAACTCAACTCAATAGCTTATAATCCAAGTCAACCGGTATAACATATCACAAGGTCAATCGACCAAAATGGGTAACAAGGTATATCCTTGCCCCTTTATCAAATCATAACCCGAATAATCCAAAATCATAATATCAAAACATGCTCGAGCATTCTTTATTTCAAAACTGTTTTCAAATACATTTTGTTAATTGCTAAATTAGCTAAAGTTCAAGCCTATTCTTGAACCCGAAGGTACCTCCTAAACCCCTACCACGGGATGGACATAGTAAACACGGATCAGGTGAATCCTCGCCATCCACGAAGGTCGGGCACAACCACCGGCCCGCTCAAACCGCATACCATTGGTAATCTTGGTCCGCCCTAACCGAGGAGTGAATAAGAATCATAAAAACGGTATAAACGACAACAATGTCGTCATGGTCATAGACCACATAAGAAAACAAGGGCAATTGCCCGCTATGGTCATAGACCAAAACATCTCACATATATAAATGGAAAAAGCCGATTAGGTCAAAGACCATAAGGTCATCTCAAATGCCCAATATCATAACCGTTTCCTTTTCTAATATATTTTGATAGACAACTCTTTAACTAGTTCCAAACAATTGTCATTTAATCTCAAGGCTTCCTAAACGGACTCCTCAAATCATACTATATCCATAACTCAAAAGTAATATCACACATTCCCCACGGAATCCAAGATCATTCATCTCTAGATATCACAACATATATATTTATATACTTATCATGCTCATAATGCCAAAACGTAATTTAAGACATCCCAACCATACATGCAATATCATGAATGCTTAAACTTAATCATGCTCATCATGCCAAGGCCAAATCATAATTTAAAACATCCCACTCATACATGCGGTATCATGAAGACTTAAATTTAATCATGCTCGTCATATCAATCATAATTTAAAACAACGAAATCATACATGCAATATCATGAAGAGTTAAACTTAATGATGCTCATCATGCTAGATCAAAATTTAGAACATCTCAATCATACATGTAATATCATGAAGGCTTAAACTGAATCATGCTCATATACAAAAGCTCACAAGTACTTGCCTCGAAAATCACGTAACGGCTTTCAAGCCAAATCGATAACGTCCACTAAAACCCGTCAAACAACCTAAGCAAGCATAAGATCACATAATCAACATATATCTATATTCGATAAAATCACAACACCGTCTAACAGGTGTAGGAGTGAATTATCTAATTCCAACTCGAGTTCGGTTTCACTTCTCCTAGGGTTTGTCCTTAACCCGTTATCCAATCGAGTACGTACCTAGAATATCCAACTACGCATATTACGTTCCAATATTCCAACTCATACTTTGATATGCATATATCCATTTCCAAGAGTTTCAAGATCACTTACGTAGCGTCAAAAGACGAAAGCCGATCGATGGTTGTTGAACTTTGACTTGAGCTAAACCCTTCCCGAAAGCATAACCGAACCTAAACCATGCAACTAAACAAGTTTAACTCTAAAAGCTAAACTTGGGTCGTAAAATGCAACATATATAAATATGGGTTAAAACCCGTAATTAAAACTAGGGTTAAAAACATAATTAATATTTTATGGGGTCAAAAACACAATTTCAAAAAGTTTTGGGCACTTAGTGTAATTAAATGTTTGGCCAAGTTTAGTAAATAAATTTATGGGGGCCTTTTGCAAAATCAAAAAATATGGGCTGTTTTCGTAAATCAAACCTTGGGTTAAAATTTGCAATTAAACCAAAATAGGGCATAATAGATAAAAAATAGAATAAACTGTAAAAACCGTAATTAAATTCGGGAGATTTTTGTAATTATACCTAAAGTTAAGGGGGTCGATTTTAATTTGATGAAAAAGGTGTTGTCGGCTCCTGTGCGTTCCCCGGTGACGGTGAAGGACTGGGAAGCTCCGACGAAGACGGCAGGGAGTCCCCGGCGTGGTGGCGAGCTTTCCCCCCGGTGGTGGTGGCTCCCGGTGGCTCCGGCGAAGTCCGATCTAGAGCAAGAGAAGTAGAGGGGGAATGAGACCGGTGGATCGTTGCTGGCTTCTGTGCTGGAGGTGGGTTGTGCCGGTGGGTTCCGGCGAAGTTAACAACAAGGGGGAGAGAAGCAAGAAGTGAGTGGAGAAGAAAAGAGCTCGGGGCCGGTGGAGTGCGAGTGTGGACGAGGAGGGAAGCTGCAGAAGAGGTGGCCGACTTCTCTGGTGTTGGTGACGACAGGGATGGCCGGGAAGGAGAGAAATAGTGGAGAGGTGAAGATGGGGAGAGGAGTAGAGAGCGTGAGAGAAGGAAGGAACTGGAAGATGGAGATGCACAGGGAAAGAGCTCAGGAAGGGGAGTAGAGGGAGAAAAGAGAGTGCAGGGAGATGGTGGTCGTCGGTGGAGCGAAGAGAGACAGAGGGTTGCGGGAGAGTTGAGGGAGTGAGAAGGTGGTCGGGGCAGGGCTGAGAAGAAGATGTAGAGGGCGGTGGTGCTGCTCCCAGCGAGGTTGAGGGCGAAGGGCTCAAGCGTGAGAGAGACTGATGAGGGAGATGAGTAGCACCCGAGAGAAAGAGGTGAGGAAAGAGCATGAACGAGGGGTCGCAGGAGGCTGGTGCAAAGGCTAGGTGAGAGTAGTAGGCTAGCTTGGGCGGCGTCAGGTGCCAGACGAGATGAATAGTACGTGCAGAGGTGGTGTGAAAGAAGGGAAGAAGAAAGAAAGAAGAGAAGAAGGAAGGAGAGGCCAAGCGTGGAGAAAGAAGAAAAGGAGAGGCCCGCGCTGACTGTAAGAGCCTTAGTCTTTCGGACCGAGATTGGACCTTAGCCGAGATTGGCTTTGGCCGAGATTGGCCTTTCCGCACCCGCGGGCATGACTGTCGTCCCTGCGGGTTTCCGCCCCTACGGCTTAGGGAACCGCCCCTACGGTTTCGGCGGCTGCAGCCGGTTTTGTTGACTCCTTTGACCCGTGTTTTACCCTTTGCTTTACTTATTCCGTTTCCTTGCTGAGCAAGGGTTATCTTCTTCACTTCCCCATTCTTGACCTACGTCCTTCTTGTTTCTCCTTAGAGTTTTGCTTGAGAGTTGTGTGTTGTGGTTGATGTTGATGATGGATGTGGGTATGCTGAGCTTGGAAGCCAGCTACTGAGGTGTGTGATCTCTCCCTGCAGCCTAGGACCACAAGGGTGGTAAGTGATCTTGCTTTTCCTTCTTTCTTTCTTTGATTCTATCTTCTCAGCTTAGGTTTAGATGTATGTGGATGTAGATTGATGTTGGTTTGTGTATGTATATGTATGTGTGTGGTTTTGGTTGAGAGAAGACGTGATTTGATCACGTGAAGAGTTGAAGAGAAGTCGCGGGATCACGTTCTGCACCGTCGTCGCCCCCGCGCCTGGAAGCCGCGCCGCAGCGCCTGCGCCAGCGCCTTGCCTGCGTTGCTTGCGTCCCTTGTCACCGCGCCTGTGGCTTCTCCCTGCCGCGCCTGCGGGTTGTCTTTTCCGCCCCTGCGTCCCTTGATCACGCAGGTGCGTCTTGTCCCGGGACTACCTATAGTTGGGTAGCTCCTTTCCTTTCTTAGTATGAGGGACTTAGTACCATGCTAGGTATTGGTTGATGATGAGTATGATATAGATATGCCGGCTAGGGCTTTGAGATTTACGAGTTGGATATGATCCTTATGGATCCCTTGGGTCTAGGTGTGACCCCTTTGTGTGATAGTAGATTGATATGTATATATGTATGCCTTGTATAGGCCGTGTTGTCCTCCAGATTAGAGTGGACGTATCTGAGAGTTGATCATAGTTGAAATTACTTCCGAGACTGAGGTAAATCCATAGGACTTACTTAGCTGCCATCTCTATATTGGATGTTGCATGAGTGGTGTATGTTATGCTTGCTAGCATGTGATACTGTTATTACCGACCTATGGTTTAGTGACTGCCCATTGTAGGGCAATGACAGCTATCCTTTCATCCCGCTGGGAGACTGGAGGTTCTCTACGGGCGGGTCAGTTCTGGATTGTGGGGCGGGCTTTCTCCACTTCCATAGGGTATACGGGGACGGTGACCGTATCACCACTCCAGCTGGCATTAGCACCGAGAGGCGAGGGTTATATTCCTCGTGTCACATATATTCATATTGATATCCTTATATATACGATTTGAATGTTGGACTATATTTATAAAGATTATAATATGGGTAAATGCGTGATATCATGATGAGGTGTTTAATATTCTTGATGTGTGCTTCTGCTTATGCTCATCTTATGTATGTGTATGGTTAGCTAATGGTTTTATACCGTGTTGTAGATCCTTTGCAGGTTAGGAGAGCTGTAGAGTGATCCAGAGGTGTGATCTGCTGAGGGTTCCGTACACTGGGCGATATCGTGGGATGGGTTATTTATGTTGTACGGATTTCTGTTTGACTTTGTACTCAACAGTACTCTGTATCATCCTTTTGATATGTATATATATATATATATATATATATATATATATATATATATATATATATATATATATATATATATATATCAGTTTTATGTTTTGTTTTAATCTATTATCAGTGCCTTGTTGTAAGATTCAGTGAACTTGTTGTCAGGCTAGGGTCAGGATTCATTGTGAGATCCTAACCCAGTAGCACCTCGAGTCCTACGGATTTGGGGTGTTACAAAGTTGGTATCAGAGCCCAGGTTGACAACAATGGCACTAGTAATCTGCAATAAAGTTCGAATAGATAAATAAACAGAACCCGAAACGGGTCTGACTTTTCAAAAGGTTTTGGTTTTGAAATGAGTACAAAATGTTTTGAGATATCGTGTACGTGAGCCATCGCCCCTCTGAAGATCTCGACAGTATATATATATATATATATATATATATATATATATATATATATATATATATATATATATATATATATATATATATATATATATATATATATAGACATTCTGTTGTGATTGATTTGATATATACATACGGCATATATATAGCCTTCTGAGTTAGGTTTACGTCATCCGTAGATGGTTCAGACTAGAGCCCTACCTGCAGCTGGACGAGGTAGAGATAGACCTCCTCTAGGTTGAGAACGGGGTAGGATTCCTGCTGCTGATCTACGTGCAGCAGAGGAGATTCATGATGACGTTGCTGAGAGTGTCCTTCCCGAGACTGGGAACGGGGCAGCTGGGAGGCAAGAATCACATGGAGCCCGGTCAGATGGCTCAAATCGTGTCTCAATGGAGGGACCAGCCTTCCGAGAGTATATCAGATGGGTAGAGGAAGCCGTCAGGGCAGACAGACGTGCTCCTGATCTGCCCGCACATGAGGGACCACTGGGAGATCCCATACAGTGACTCAGGTGCCAGCTGTACCGGCACCTGCTGCTGAGATTGCTAGAGCTCCAGAGGAGTATAAAGGGCCTCGACCAGACAGTTGGTTGAAGACATTTCATCAGTTGGGAGTACCCCCTTTCTCTGGGAGGTGGGGTTAGAGGTGGAGCTGTGGATAGGGCATGTGGACTCGGCTTTAGAGTCTATTAGATGTCCAGCTGACAGACAGATAGAGTTGGTGCAGACTCTGTTCAAAGATCTGGCACAACACTGGTGGAGGTCAGTATGGGTTAGGTTCTTAGTTATGACCAGATGAGGACCATGATTAGGGAGCGTTTCTACCCTGCCTCATTGAGGAGGGAGAAACTGCGCGACTTTGTGGAGGCTGGATTTGATGATGTACCAGTCTCAGAGGCCATCAGGAGGTTTCAGGAGGAGCTGGCCTTACTGGGTCCAACTGCACCTCCTGTTGATCAGCATGTTTATCTTTTCTCTCGACGATTGAGGGATGGTACCCGAGCCTATATGGCGGGTTTTCACTGTGAGTCCTTGATGGACTATCACGACAGAGCTGTAGATTACGAGAGAGAGAGAGCTGGGCAGAGGAGAGCTTCTCAGGCCGGAGGGTCTGAGAAGAGACAACGTACTGGGCAGACTAGTGGTACTGCTGGAGCTGCTAGTGTTGGGCGTGGTCAGAGACGCCAGGGTCGTTCTGTATCTGCTCCAGCTACAGAGAAGGGACGACAGTGTTATAACTGTGGTGATCCAGGACATATGAGGCCAGAGTGCACGAGGCCACTAGTGACGTGTTTTACCTGTGGTAGACAGGGTCATAGAGCTGTTTACTGCCGCCAGGGCGGAGCTGCATCTTAGCAGGGTTCTTCTCCTACTAGTGTAGCGGGAGGTGGGCAGAGGCCACCTCAGCAACAGCAGACACAAGGACAGCAGAGAGTCCCAGATCGCCCTACGACTCAGGGATCTGCTCCTGGGCCGAGTAGAGGCAGGGTCGTGGTGGGAGCACCACTGATACTACCCACAGGGTCGTGTTTTTGAGCTGAGGAGTGCAGAGGAGCCAACTGCACCGACTGCTACAGGTACAATTCTGATTCATGGTTTACCTGTTAGAGTTTTATTTGATATTGGTGCTACGCACTCTTTTATTTCTGATGCCAGTGTAGAGCGTCTTGGTTTAGATACAGTTGAGGGGATGCCCTTTATTATAGGGTTACCCGATGGTGGTAGGGTCAGAGGTACCCGTGAGATTCACGGTTGTCCCATTTCTATAGGGACCCGTGTGTTACTAGTTGACTTCTTTGTCATGCCACTAGAGCATGAAGAAGTCATTCTAGGTATGGACTGGATGGATAGACACTCTGCAGTTTTAGATGTAGGTAGGAGGACTGTTACCCTCTCTACCGAGTTAGGCCAGATAAAGGTTTTCCGAGGTTGGGACCTTGGAAAGACAGGCACGGTTATCAGCGCTATACGGGCAGCTAGATTGATTGCACAGGGTTGTGATGCCTTCTGGTGTTATGCCATGAAGGAGGGGAAGAGTCCAGCTGTAGGGGACATTCCAGTTGTTTGTGAGTTCACAGATGTTTTTGCTGAGCTGTCTAGTTTGCCGACTCAGAGGAGTGTGGATTTTGGGATTGAGTTAGAGCCTGGTACGAGACCGATCTCGAAGGCCCCATACCGGATGGCGCCTGTCGAGATGTTGGAATTGAAGAAGCAACTCGAGGAGTTGGCTGAGAAGGGCTTCATTCGCCCTAGTGTATCTCCATGGGGAGCACCTGTCCTCTTCGTACGGAAGAAGGACGGATCACTGAGGTTATGCATTGATTACAGAGAGCTGAACAAGGTGACCATCAAGAACAAGTATCCACTGCCTCGTATTGATGATTTGTTAGATCAGCTACAGGGAGCAACTGTGTTCTCCAAGATTGATCTGCGTTCAGGATATCACCAGCTGAGGGTGAGAGAGCTGGATGTGCACAGGACAACATTCCGGACCAGATATGACCACTACGAGTTTGTAGTGATGCCCTTTGGGCTTACGAATGCCCCAGCCGTCTTTATGGAGTTGATGAACAATATCTTCATCGACTTCCTAGATCAGTTTGTGGTGGTATTCATAGATGATATTCTGTTATACTCTCACAGTGGAGAGGAGCATGCAAGACATCTGAGGACTGTATTGCAGGTTTTACGGGATAGAGAACTTTATACTAAGTTCTCTAAGTGTGAGTTTTGGATGCCAGAGGTAGCATTCCTAGGTCATGTGGTTTCAGCTGAAGGGATCAAGGTGGATCCAGCGAAGATAGAGGCAGTAGCAGCTGGACTACACCGACGAACGTCAAGGAAGTACGTAGTTTTCTTGGCCTAGCCGTTTATTACAGACGCTTTGTGGAGGGATTCTTTGTGATTGCCCGTCCACTGACGAGTTTGCTGAGGAAGACTACCAGATTTGTGTGGTTTGATCAGTGCATGCAGAGTTTTGAGAAGTTGAAGAGGCGTTTGACTTCTGCTCCTATTTTGGCACAGCCAAAGGGTATTGAGGATTTTGTGGTATACAGTGATACATCCAAGCTAGGCTTGGGATGTGTTTTGATGCAGAGAGGCAGGGTGATTACTTATGCGTCTCGACAGCTGAAGACGTATGAGGAGAACTACCCGACTCATGATCTGGAGTTGGCAGCGGTAGTTAATGCACTGAAGATCTGGAGACATTACCTGTATGGTGCTACATGTCAGATCTTCACAGACCATAAGAGTCTGAAGTATATTTTCACGCAGTGGGAATTGAATAACCGCCAGCGTAGGTGGCTTGAGCTGATTAAGGATTTTGATTTGGAGATTCTGTACCATCCAGGGAAGGCGAACGTTGTCGCCGACGCCCTGAGTAGGAAAAAGCCTCGAGAGCAGGCGATTGCGAGGCTGACAGTTCAGCATCAGTTCCAGAGAGACTTGATCTGGTTAGAGTTGGACATCTAGTTTCCTGATGAGGATGCCCAGCTGCGTACATTAGAGGTTCTTCCTGATCTGTTGGGTGAGATCCAACAGAAGCAAGAGACCTGCCCGACACTGCTGAGGATTCGAGATAGGATGTCTCGGGATGAGGCACCACAGTTCATGCTAGGAGCAGTTGGAGTTTTGAGGCGCCGCGGTCGCGTCTGTGTACCCGCTGATGCGGAGTTGAGACAAAGGATTTTACAGGAGGCTCACTGTACACCTTACTCTGTACCTCTAGGTACGAGTAAGATGTATAAGGATTTGAGACGTCTATATTGGTGGGGAGGGCCGAAGCCTGATGTGGCCTGATTTGTGGCACAATGTGCGACCTGCCAACAGGTCAAGATCGAGCATTTCAGACCTGGAGGTGAGCTCCATCCACTTCCTGTTCCATAGAGGAAGTGGGAGGACGTCACCATGGATTTTGTGACTGGACTGAGGCTGAGCCGGAGCTTTGATGCCATCTGGGTCATAGTGGACAGATTGACAAAGACGGCACGTTTCATTCCTATTTGAGAGACGTGGCCGGTGAGCAGATTAGTTGAGGAGTACACTAGACAGATAGTGAGACTCCATGGTGTACCGAGGACGATCGTCTCAGATAGAGATGGACGATTTACCTCGAGATTCTGGCAGCAGATTCAGACTTCCTTGGGGACGAGTTTGCACTTCACGACTGCGTTCCATCCTCAGACAGATGGTCAGTCAGAGAGGACCATTCAAACCATGGAGGATATGCCGCGAGCTTGTGTGTTGGATTAGGAACAAGTGTGGACGGATCATCTCCCACTTGTTGAGTTCTCATACAACAACAGCTGGCATGCATCTATTGGGATGGCCCCATATGAGGCACTGTATGGACAGAGATGTCGTACCCCGTTATGTTGGGATGAGCAGAGCAGTGTTAGTGGTTTGGCACCTGATCAGATTCAGGATGATATGGCTCGAGTAGCACTAATTCGAGAGCAGATGCTGACTGCGCAGAGCCGTCAGAAGTCATATGCTGATAGGAGGCGTAGACCTCTAGAGTTCAGAGTTGGAGCCCATGTGTGGCTGAAAGTGTCCCCGACACGAGGTGTTAGGCGTTTTGGCATTAAGGGGAAGTTGAGCCCCCGATATGTCGGACCGTTCGAGATTTTGGATCGGGTTGGGAGCGCAGCTTACAGATTACCCTTGCCTCCGAGATTAGAGGGTGTTCACCCTGTATTTCACGTGTCTCAGCTGAGGGAGTACATACCAGATCCGAGACACATTGTGAGTTATGATAATTTGGTGGTTGAGTCGGACCACACTTTTGTTGATCACCCTATTGCAGTCCTAGAACGAGGTATGAGACGCCTGCGTTCGAAGGACATTCCTATGTTGAGGATACAGTGGTCGAGACGAGGACCTGATGATGCTACATGGGAGACTGAGGATAGTATCCAGAGGAACTATCCAGAGTTCTATGGTGAGTTAGATGCACCAGTAGGATCACCGAGTAGGTCTTAGTATACTACCTTGGTGAGTGTTATGTGCTCATATGCTTATATGCTATGATGTGTTTATTTTCATACTAGCTTTGATGTGATTATTGATCTTATCAGATCTTGTTGTGCTAGTATGACTCTTGTTTATAGCTGGGGATGGTTCTTTCCTCCATGCTATTATGATATGATAGGTTTAGCTTGAGATGGTTCTTTCCTCCATGCTATTTTGATGGACATAGTAGTGCTGGAGATGTTCTTCCTCCATGCCTTTCTGTTATGGATATGATACGGCTAGAGATGTGATTCCTCTATGCCTTGTGATGTGTTATGGTTTGGCTGGAGATGATTTTTCCTCTATGCCTTGGATAGTGTTTTGTTGCTGGAGTTGATGATTTCCTTCATGCTTATGTTTGAGGTTATAGAGAGGGTTGTACCTCGGCTTATGAGTCCGAGTGGTTTCAGGACTTTGCAAGTTTCGGGACGAAACTTGTTTTTAGGGGGTGAGATGTAAGAGCCTTAGTCTTTTGGACCGAGATTGGACCTTAGCCGAGATTGGCTTTGACCGAGATTGGCCTTTCCGCACCCGCGGACATGACTGCCGCCCCTGCGGCTCAGGGAACCGCCCATGCGGTTTCCGGCGGCTGCAGCCAGTTTTGTTGACTCCTTTGACCCGTGATTTACCCTTTGCTTTACTTATTCCGTTTCCTTGCTGAGCAAGGGTTATCTTCTTCACTTCCCCATTCCAGATCTATGTCCTTCTTGCTTCTCCTTCATCTTCTTTGATTTTATCCTTGGTTCTCCTTTGAGTTTTGCTTGAGAGTTGTGTGTTGTGGTTGATGTTGATGATGGATGTGTGTATGCTGAACTTGGAAGCCAGCTACTGAGGTGTATGATCTCTCCCTGCAGCCTAGGACCACAAGGGTGGTAAGTGATCTTGCTTCTCCTTCTTTCTTTCCTTGATTCCATCTTCTTAGCTTAGGTTTAGATGTATGTGGATGTAGATTGATGTTGGTTTGTGTATTATATGTATGTGTGTGGTTTTGTTTGAGAGAAGACGTGATTTGATCACGTGAAGAGTTGAAGAGAAGTCGCGGGATCACGTTCTGCACCGTCGCCGCCCCCGCCCCTGCGGAAGCCGTGCCACAGCGCCAGCGCCAGCGCCCGCGCCTTGCCTGCGTTGCTTGCGTCCCTTGTCACCGCGCCTGGGGCTTCTCCCTGCCGCGCCTGCGGGTTGTCTTTTCCGCCCCTGCGTCCCTTGATCACGCAGGTGCGTCTTGTCCCGGGACTACCTATAGTTGGGTAGCTCCTTTCCTTTCTTAGTATGAGGGACTTAGTACCATGCTAGGTATCGGTTGATGATGAGTATGATATAGATATGCCGGTTAGGGCTTTGAGATTTACGAGTTGGATATGATCCTTATGGATCCCTTGGGTCTAGGTGTGACCCCTTTGTGTGATAGTAGATTGATATGTATATATGTATGCCTTGTATAGGCCGTGTTGTCCTCCAGATTAGAGTGGACGTATCTGAGAGTTGATCATAGTTGAAATTACTTCCGAGACTGAGGTAATAGGACTTACTTAGCTGCCATCTCTATATTGGATGTTGCATGAGTGGTGTATGTTATGCTTGCTTGCATGTGATACTGTTATTACCGACCTATGGTTTATTGATTGCCCATTGTAGGGCAATGACAGCTATCCTTTCATCCCGCTGGGAGACTGGAGGTTCTCTAGGGGCGGGTCAGTTCTGGATTGTGGGGCGGGCTTTCTCCACTCCCATAGGGTATACAGGGACGGTGACCGCATCACCATTCCAGCTGGCATTAGCACCGAGAGGCGAGGGTTATATTCCTCGTGTCACATATATTCATATTGATATCCTTATATATACGATTTGAATGTTGGACTATATTTATAAAGATTATAAAATGGGTAAATGCGTGATATAATGATGAGGTGTTTAATATTTTTGATGTGTGCTTGTGCTTATGCTCATCTTATGTATATGTATGGTTAGCTAACGGTTTTATACCGTGTTGTAGATCCTTTGCAGGTTAGGCGAGCTGCAGAGTGATCTGTTGAGGGTTCCGTACACTGGGCGATATCGTGGGATGGGTTACTTATGTTGTACGGATTTCTGTTTGACTTTGTACTCAGCAGTACTCTGTATCATCCTTTTGATATGTATATATATATATATATATATATATATTAGTTTTATATTTTGTTTTAATCTATTGGTGTCTTGTTGTATGATTCAGTAAACTTGTTGTTGGGCTATGGTTAGGATCCATTGTGCGATCCTAACCCAGTAGCACCTCGAGTCCTACGGATTTGGGGTGTTACACTGACATGGGCGTCCAGCTGGCTGGTGGGGCCCGGAAGAGAAGCATAAGGAAAAGAAAGGGAGAAAGGATAAAATAGAATAAATAAAGTGGAGTAAACTAATTAAATAGAACTCGATAAAAATAATCCGTAACGAGCGTTAAGGATCGGAATAATTTTCCGCACTTTTCCATAAAATAATTTACGGAATATATGAATATATATATACTCTTTTAAATTTATATATAAAGTATAAACTCGTAAAAATTTTAAATTTATGGTATAAAAATAATGAGAATATACAGAAAATATTTATATAAAATGCACCATAAATTAGGGGCGTTTCAGCATAAGTAGACGGGTGCGATCATTCCAACACTAATGCACCGGATCCCATCAGAACTTCGAAGTTAAGCGTGCTTGGGCCAGAGTACTATTACGATGGGTGACTTCCTGGGAAGTCCTCGTGTTGCACCCCTCTTTTTGATTTTATTTTTGATTTTTTTATTTTGAATATTCCTCCTGATAGATTCATGTTAACTTTTTGTTTTGATTTATTAACGTCCGTGAAAAGAAATACTTACGTTTTTTAAATATTAAAAATAAGTAATTAAGACTTCTCGGGTTCCAAAAAAGGAAAAACACTTATCCGGATTTAGTTAACGGGTCCCGGCAAGAGCACATGGTTCGGTTATGTCGGTAAAGCTAGCTAGCTAGCTAGGCCAAGGGGAGTATGAAGGCAGATATACAAGTACGGGAAGGTGACATAAGTAGACGGGTGCGATCATACCAACACTAATGCACCCGAACCCATTAGAACGCTGAAGTTAAGCGTGCTTGGGCGAGAGTCGTACTAGGATGGGTGACCTCCTCGGAAGTCCTCGTGTTGCACCCCACTTTTAGATTTTTTTTTTCTTTATTTTTTTAATTTAATCTTCTTCTCGATAGATTCACGTTTAACTTTTTGTTTTGATTTATTAACTTTCGTGAAAAGAAATACTTACGTTTTTTAAATATTAAAAATAAGAAATTAAGACTTCTCGGGTTCAAAAAAGGAAAAGCACTTATTTGGATTTAATTAGGGTCCCGGCAAGAGCACACGATTCGGTTTTGCCGGTAAAGCTAGCTAGCTAGCTAGGCAAAGGGAGCATGGAGGTAGATATACAAGTACAAGAAGGTAGCATAATGTAACACCCCAAATCTGTGGGACTCGGGATGCTACGGGCGATACCACACAATGGGTCCCGACCCTTAGCTTGACAACAATTTCACCGGACCTTCCAACAAGGAACAAATAAAGGCGAAAACTTAAAACGTTTTTAGTGTATGCGAAAGCCCGAAAGTAAAGACTACAAAGTGGAAACTCAGCCGAGTCCTCAAAACAACATAACTCCAAAACGGAAAATAAACGTACATCAACATCCACAACTAACAACATGAAACTTAACCCAAAACATCCCCGTCCTATAATGTACGGAGACCCCGGTTGTCCACTCCTCCACCTCACACGGCGGCGTCCCTAACCTGCAAGTCATCTACAACACGGTTTAAAACCGTTAGCTCATATTCGAAGCATTAGAAAAGCGGTGAAGGCACAAACACAACCATAGCACATAACATAAAACACACAAGTCCGGTTTAATATCTGTATTTTATTAAGTCATATCCCGTTCTAATTCAACTTCGGTTGTGACACGAGACCACCATGGTCTCGCCTAGGTCCCTTACCGGCAAGGAATGGTACGGATGCACCCGACCATCTAACCCGCTGTCTAATCGCCGAGAACCTCCTAGACTTCCCGCAGGGCTAGACAGCTGATGTCACCGCCCGTTATCATACACTTGGGCCAACATATATATAAGGTCGGTGGTCCTAATTACCGGTTTAATTGTTATAACATAACATAAACACACACCACCAAACACACATGAATGCTAATACATAAAATACGAGCTAAGTAAGTCCGGAGACTTACCTCGTCACCAAACTCAAGTCACCACACTCTTGCTTCCTTAAGGAGGAAGCCCACAACCTGCTCACAAGAGATATGCATATCAATACATACTCACTCTCAAGAAGTCTTAGACTTCACTCTTAGTGATCTATGGAAGATCACCTAACCCTCAAACTAGGAATGCATCCTAGGTCCCAAGTACTCATCACACACTCTTCACACATGAAACAACCCACAACAGTTCATAATTCCACAAGATATTACTCCTCAACCAAAGAGGCACAAGCTAGCCTAGGAGATCCATCATGCTCACATGCTCATACCATCAAATATATCGAGCCTTAAGGGCTCCTAGGTCCACAACCACTACATGTCATCTCACACTATTCTAGATCCATCCTAGGCATGCTACTACATGAATCAACAACAAATATAAGGAATGAACGAGGAGTGAAGGAGAGGAGAAGCCTACTGTTGCAGAAACCGCAGCCGCGGAGTCAAGCTGGCGCCCCCTGCGGACACAGGACCCGCCCCTGCGGAACCAGGAGCCGCACCCGCGCCTTGCTGCCGCCTTGGAGTTGTGAGTCTGGCGCCGCCCCTGCGGCCGTGCCGGGCCGCGCCCGCGGCTGTGCTGAGCCGCCCCGCGGGTTCTGTGCAGAGCGTCGTCTTCTTTGTCTTCGATCGTGTATCCTTTGCTCCAAAGTCCTTCTTCTCTTGCTGGATCTTCTCCAAACACCCACCACTGGTCTTAGGCACCTCTCCTTGACCTAATCGAGCTAAGAACTTATGCATACAAAGAGTTGAGCAAAACTCCTCAAGATCTGATGCAGGAGCATCTCACAGCCCGACCTCATCTCCATGCATTGATGAGTACACAAGCAAGAGGCGACGAGTTGTTACCAAGGGAGATCAAGATCACAAGTTGGACGTAGAGAGAGTGACCAAAAGAAGATGTCAAGATGAAGACCGAGAGTTGGAGAGGAGCAGCCGAGATCATGACCGAGATTTGGAGAGGAGTAGCCGAGATCATGACCGAGAGTTGGAGAGGAGCAGCCGAGACCATGACCGAGACATGGGAGAGAGGATATGTCATGGTCCACTTGATCCATATGAAGAAGAGGTCCGTCGGGCTGCATTTGAAGGAAGAAGACTTCGGGCTAATTTAAGTGGCTAAATTAGGCCCAACTTGCTTATTATTTTAAAGCCCATGCTTGGACATCTTTTAAATAAAAGATGGGCTTGCTTTTAATTATTTGTTTCGGGCCTTTTAAGACTTGTTAGTTTAGCCCACTAGTTATTTTATTTCTCTTTTATTATTTGATCTTATCTCTTAGAGATTTGATCTTATCTTTTAAATTAGAATGGGTTCGATCTTGGATCAAGCCCATAGCCCGTAGGAAAACCGTAGATGACGCACCTCTAGCCTATATAAGGCCTAGGGTGGACGTTTTTTTAGACTCGCCTTTGAATGAATTAAACACAAGTACTTTCGAGTATTGTTTCTCTTCTATCCCATATTCTTCTCGTGAAATCGAGACACCTAACTGTGTGAGTGGAATCCGTTTGCCCAGCAACTTTGGCGCTGTTTTGAGTTGTGTCACTTGGATTGGCAAGTTGGTGCTCTCAATCATCTCCGGGTGACTTCTCGAGCTTTGGGGACAATCGCTTTCCTCTCTGTGTGAGATTATAACGGAAGGGCTTCTTCAAGTTATTCCAAGTTGTATGTTAGGGCCTTAGTTTCCCTATCGTGCTCTTGGTTGCCTTAAGGGTTCGACAAGATCTATCCATCTATCGATCCTTCTGCATCATTGGATCATTCCTCCATCTTTTTATTTGCAAGTTCCACCTTTTATCCATTTCTTCATTGCGAGTCTTGGTGTTGAAAGATCAGGCCAACTGACGGCTAACCCCGCATCAAATTGGTACTAGAGCTTCAGGTTCATCAACACCTTCACACGTCCCATATAAAACACAAAAAAAAATTGAGCTTTCAAGATCCGTCAAGGAAGTTCTACACAAAAAGAGTCACCGGAGCAAGATCCGTAACAGTTAATTCTACTATTCTCGTTATTTTTCTGCAATTTTTAATTCCGCATTCAATTTCTCGAAAAGAAGGATTTTTGTGGCCTATTGTTAATTTGAATACATGTTTTTGCCTAAGATTCGATCTTTTCTCGTTTTTGATCGGAATCTCACCCATCCACCACCACAAAACGTCCCGCCGCCCAATACCCGCCGCTTGTAACCACCGGTGCCGCCTATCCAAGGTTCCGCCCTTGCGCAGCCTTCAGTCGAGGCTACGGCCTCATCCCTTGCCCTCCACCCTCAACTGCAGCCTTTTCCCGCCGCCTTCAGCCGATGCCTACCCCGCCGTTTTCGGCAGCCCCGACGCCGCTCCCACGGCCTTCGGCCTTGAGACGCCGCCCGAAATCCCAGCCGCCGCCCCAGCCCTCGGTCTCGGCCGAGACCCAAAACCCTACCCGGCCGAGATTTGTTCTTTGCGTCGCAGCCGTCGCCCCCTCGAAACCCTATCCGTCGCCTCCGGCGTCGCTAAACCCTAACCCTAACCCTAGCCGTCGGGCCTCATCAAACCGGCCCAACCCGACCCATCTCGGCCCATCAACCGAGATCCACAAAAAAAAAAAAACGGAACCGAACCAAAGAGGTTCAGCCGCCCGCCGCTCCACCGCTCAGCCGCCGCTGCTGTCGGTCCGCCGCCGCCGCCCGTGTTAGTCTTGCAAGTGTGTAGTTAAAAATAAAATAAAATAAAATAAAGGAGAAGGCCAAAGGCTGTATAAAAAAAAAAAAAGAAGGCCAAAGGCCGTAAAAAAAAAAGAGACGTTACTTGCGAGCTAAGTTATTCAGTTTCCGCGGTTGTGCATCTTGTGCGAGTTTTGTTTTGGCAGACATCCCTTTTGAGCATAATTGATATATATATTTGTTTCCCTGGGAGCTCCCTACATATCTGCAAGGCAACCATAAATTGCACTCCTTCCCTTTTTCACTTTCCATTTTCCCTTTTATCTTTTCTCTTGTTTCCTTTTTGCCTTCGTTTACCTTTATTTGTTTCCTTTTTCCCTTATTACCTTTTTCTATTTTATTTCGCTTTTCCTTTTTGTATTTTAATTTTCAAAAAGCCGCAAATTATCTTTTCTATTTTGAGATTATTGATTTGTTGGTTGAGAATATTGCAGGCGAGTTTAGTTTTGCTTTCTTGCTAGCACCACATAAAAGACCTTTTTCCTTTGAGATCTGGTTCGTTCACCTTGTTTTCTTGCCTAAACGCATTAACCTGTTGATTGTTTGAGACATCTTTCTTGTAGATTCACAGTGATCCTCGCAAACCGGCTAAGAGAAAGTTGCGAAGCTTACGAGATAGGTTCTGAGCGAAACACTTGAAGAGGGTAGCCTACGAGTTTATCTTTGACTAACCTTAACAAGTTTGTTTGCTTTGAGTCATGTTTGCAGGAAGAGAAAACAGGAACCGGATCCTGACGCGCCACGAGTTGTGGGCCCCGAGGCTATGCTAGCCCGTATCTTGGAAAGATTAAATAGACTAGAAGCACGGGATGAGAGGATGACAGATCAGGACGAACGCGTTCCAAGCGCCACGTGGAGGAGAGACGGCCGAGACTACGACCGAAATTTCGGCAGTTCCGGCCGAGATGTGTCCCACCTGAACCGAGACGACGGCCGAGATATCGCTAGCTCCAGCCGAGACGCCCGAACACCACCCCGGGCTGCACTTACCTTGGATAGAGCTACTACCTCGACACCGCAGGGAGCTAGAATTGGTCCGACCATAAGAGCTAGAGATTTCAAGTGTTCAAAGTGTCAAGTACGAGGTCACACAACGCAGGAATGTCCCAACAAAAGGACCGTGATCATTAATGATCACGGATATTACGAGTCGGATTCTGACTCCGACGAAGAAGACGAGAATGAAGGTGGAAAAGGATATGCTTCTGGAATGCCTTCACTTAAGTAAGATCGTTCCTGACCCTTACCCCATTTTGAGAAATTTAGATTCTGTATCTCCTATGATTCATACTGACGAACATAAACTAGAAATGCCTGTTGATTTTTCTAGTCATAACAAGGAGATATCTAAGTGCTTAAGGAATGACACAATGACTGAATTAATTGCGCCTTCACCTATGTGTTTAAGTGATGAAATGCTTCTTACTATTAATGATGAAATTGGGGGGCATATTACTGAAATTAATTCACATGCACTAGGCCTTGTTGATACGATTGATTCACTTACCAATTTTGTTGAGCACCTAGCTAATTTTAAGACAGAGGAAGCAACGGAAGATGACAAACAAAGAGTTAACTTGTTCCATACACGCTGTTTGGTTCAAGGAAAGGATTTTCACATGATCATTGACAGTGGGAGTTGCAGCAATCTAGTGAGCACTGTTAGACAGTTACAATTGGAAACCATACATCACCCACGGCCCTATAAACTTTGGTGGATGAATGCCTGTGACGAACTTATGATCAACAAACAAGCTTGTGTCACGCTAAAGATCGGAGCTTATGAGGACACGGTCTTGTGCGACATTGCACCATAGACTCATGTGACATCTTGCTTGGTAGACCATGGGAGTATGACAGAGATGTAACACGTACAGAAAAAACTAATCATTATTGTTTTACTTTTTAAGGTAAAGACTTCACCCTAAAACCTATGACTCCAGCAGAAGCTGCTATTAAGACAAGCGAAGAATATGTTGAGGAAGAAGCGTTGCTTGTCTCTCCTAGGAATTCAATTCCTGACCCTTATACATGCCCCACGTATAGCTATGTTTATCAGGAAATCTTATCTTGTTGGCAAAGTGTTGGCATGATAGAGAGTCTAGTGGAGGCACTCCATAGACTTCGTAAAGCATTGTCTATTTACCATTGGGTTACATGGCTAATGAATACCAAATTGGCATCACCAAATTTGGACATTTTCACTAATTTTAATGATCTTG
>NCTC01003562.1:145014-174391 GCA_002319775.1 Fagopyrum tataricum
AACAAGGCATAACAACATATATCAAACTCATATCCATCATATGGGTCACACCTAGACCCAAGGGATCCATAAGGATCGTATCCGAACTCATAAACCTCAAAGCCATAACTGGCATAAACGATAACATGATCATCCTCAATCTATCCTCATAAACATACCTAGCATGCCACTAAACCGCTCATACTAGGAAAGGAAAGGATCTACCCAACTCTAGGTTGACCCGGGACAAGACGCATGATACGGGGTTAGCCGTCAATTGGCCCGATCTTTCAACACCAAGACTTGCAATGAAGAAAATGGATAAAAGGTGGAAACTTGAAAATAAAAAAGATGGAGGAATGATCCAATGATGGTGAAGGATCGATAGATGGATATATCTGGTTGAATCCTTAAGGCAACCAAGAGCACGATAGGGAAACTAAGGCCCTAACACACAACTTGGAATGACTTGAATAAGCCCTTCCGCTATAATCTCACACAGAGGGGAAAGCGATTGTCCCCAAAGCACGAGAAGTCACCTGGAGATGATTGAGAGCACCAACTTGCCAATCCAAGTGACAGAACTCAAAACAGCACCAAAGTTGTTGGGCAAACGGATTCCGCTCACACAGTAAGGTGTCTCGATTCCACGAGAAGAATATGGGATAGAAGAGAAACAATACTCGAAAGTACTTGTGTTTAATTCATTCAAAGGTGCGTGGGAGAGACGCCTACCTAAGCCTTATATAGGCATGTTGGACGTCCTCCTAGGGTTTATATGGGCTATGGGCTTGATCCAAGATCGAGCCCAATCTAACTTAAAGAGATAAGATTAAATCTTTAAGAGATAAGATCAAAAATAAAAGAGAAATAAAATAAACTAGTGGGTTGAACTAACAAGTCTTAAAAGCCCAAAACGAGAATTAAAAGCAAGCCCATCTTTTATTTAAAAGATGTCCAAGAATGGGCTTTAAAACAAATAGCAAGTTGGACCTAATTTAGCCACTTAAATTAGTCCAAAACTCTTCCACTTTCTTTTCTTCTTCCAACATATTGACTTCGGTCCTTCTTGGGCCGTCCTCCTGTCTTTCCTTGGGTTGGACGTGTATTACAAACTTCGGGCTCTCTTCCAATGCTCCTGTCTTGATAAAGCAATTCTCCAATTCATACATCTCTTTCCCAAGTTGTTCTCCTATTCGTTTGGCTTGGGCTCTTGTGATGGGTCCGGTAGTAGATGGTGCATAAGATGCTCCTGCATCAACGCACCTACGTGACGGAAAGACGCAGGGGCGGAACAGGAAACCCGCAGGCGCGTCAAGGCTCGGCCGCAGGCGCGGTGATAGCGGCCGCAGGCAAACGCAGGGACGGCGCAGGCGCTGTGACACGGCTCCCGCAGGTGCGGCGGCTTCCAGGCGCGGGTGCGGCGACAAGGATCCCGCAGGGGTGGCTTCTCTGGTCCGCGGGGGCGGCGACAGTGCAAAAGATGATCCCGCGGTTCCTCTTCGGCTCTTCACGTGATCAATTCACGTCTTCTTCATTCCAAAGTCACATACAACCATATACATACACAAACCAACATCAACCTATGATGCATTCATCTAATCCTAAGCTAAGGAAGATAAAGAGATCAAAGAAAGAAGAAGAAGAACAAGGAGCTTGCACACAACTGTGGCCTAAGAACGAAACTGATCCAAGACAGTACCTCTGCTAGCTCTCAAGCTCAGCACAACATCCACCATCATCAACATCAACAACATCACACAACTCTCCTCCAAACTCAAGGTAAACCAACTCTAGATCAAGAAGAAGAAAGGGAGAAGCAAGGAGAACGTGATAGGTCTGGAGAGGGAATGAGGAACACTTGCTCAACAAGCCAAAGCAAGGGAAAAGGTAAGGAAGTGAAAGAGTAAAACACGGGTCAAAGGTCAACAAAGCCGGCTGCAGCCGCAGGAAACCGCAGGGGCGGATTCCTTGGCCGCAGGGGCGGATCAAGGCATAAGCCGTAGGGGCGGCTCTACAAACCCGCGGGGGCGGCTAAGGCCAAAACTAGCTCCCAAAGACTAAGACTCTTACACTCCCGACCACAATGTTGGTGCGTTTCTTGAATCCGTTTGAGCTTCCATATCTGAAATTTAGTGTAGCACATGAATCGACTCCTTTTTGGATCATCGGACTACATGTTTGGTTGTGGCGGTGACAACTCTCCGTTTCCAATCCAAATATTGCCATTTGGTGTAGTAGAGGAACTATTTGTTTTGCACCATCTACAATTTTGGTCTTCATTCCCTGCTCAATTTAAAACAAATAGACACAATAGAGAGTTGAAGAGATTATCATTACTCTTTGTATGATTCTTGGGTTGCCCATACTTTGTTTGGCTTCTCCCTTACTCCTTTTTGTATTTGCTCTCAACTTTCTTGTAACACCCCGAATCCGCGGGACTCGGGATGCTACGGGCGAGACCTCACAATGGGTCCCGACCCTTAGCCTGACAACAATTTCACCGGACCTTTCCAAGAAGGCACAAATAAAGGCAAAACTCAAACCGTTTATAATGTATGCGAGAAACTGAAAGGTAAAGATACAAGGTAGAAACTCAGCCTAGTCCTCAAAACGACACAACTCCGATAAGAAAACCTAAATCGTACAACATAATCCACAATCCAACAAATTCAAGACATAACCCCAAAAACGTCCCCGTCCTATAATGTGCCGAGACCCCGGCTGTCCACTCCCCCACCTCACTCGGCGGCGTCCCTAACCTGCAAGGAATCTACACGAACGGTTTAAAACCGTTAGCTCATATTCGAAGCATTAGAAAAGAGGTGAAGGCACATACACATACATCAACACAACACATACGTACTCCAAAACACACAAGTCCGGTTTATTATCTTTTTATTATTAAGTCGTATCCCGTTCTAATTCAACTTAGGTTTGTGACACGAGAACCACCGTGGTCTCGCCTCGGTCCCTACTTACCGAAAAGGAATGGTACTGATGCATCCGACCGTCTACCCGCACGGGCTAGTCGCCGAGAACCTCCTAGACTCTCGCAAGAGCTAGGTAGATGATGTCACCGCCCGTTATCATACACTTGGGCCAAAATAATATAAAGTCGGTGGTCCTATTACCGGTTTAGTTGTTTGTAACATAAACAATAACACACACACACACCACCAACACACATCGATGCTAATACGTAAAATACGAGCTAAGTAAGTCCGGAGACTTACCTCGTCACCACACTCAACTCACAACGCTCTCGCTTCCTTAAGGAGGAAGCCCACAACCTGCTCACAAGAAGATATACATATCAACACATGCTCACGCTCAAGAAGTCTTAGAGTTTACTCTAGTGATCTAAGCAAGATCACTTAACCCTCAAGCTAGGAATGCATCCTAGGGTCCAAGGTACTCATCACACTCTCAGCACATGAAAACAACTCACAACAGTTTATAAGCTCACAAGATCTTAAACCTCAACCAAGAAAGAACAAGCTAGCCTAGAAGGTCAATCATGCTCAACACACTCGTAATCATCAACTACATCGAGCCTTAAGGGCTCCTAGGTTCACAACCACTAAGTGGCATCTCAAGCTACTTTAGATCCATCCTAGGTATGTTACTAACATGATACAACTACAAAACTAAGGAAGGAACGAAGAGGAAGGGAGAGGAGAGCCTTAAGGTCGTCCTGGAAGCGCCCCTACGGTGGCTGGAGCCGCCCCTGCGGTGGTCTGAAGCCTCCCCTGCGGTTGTGATGATCCGCCCCCGCGGTTTAGCAGCAGAAAGTCGTCTTCTTCGTCTTCGACTGTGGATCCTTGGCTCCAACGTCCTGCTCTCCTTGCTGGGTCTTCTCCAAACACCAACCACTGATCTTAGACTCCTTTCTACGACCTAAACAAGCTAAGAACACATGCATGCAAGGATTCAAGGGAAAAACTTCCTCAAGAGCTTCATCCATGGCCATGGATGAAGGAGGGGAAAAAAAAAGGGATAATCAGCAAAGAAGAGAAGGGAGGGAGAGGAATAGGCTTACCAAACCAGATCTGATTCTTCTCCACTGCAGTCCACAATCCAAGAGCTTCAAAGATGGAAGAAGAGCAAAGAGAGAGAAGAGAGGAAGAGGAAGATGAGGAACGTGAATGAAACGAGAGAGGAGAGAGGAGAGGGAGGGACAAGGAGCTGCCAAAAGGGAGAGGGGACAGCTGACTTCTTGTCACCTCAGCTAGAAACGAGGGGTCAGCTGTCCTCTTGTCACCTCAGCTAGGAACGAGGGGTCGGAAAGCAAAAAAGGGAATAACGAAGAGTCGGCTCGGGATTTAGGAATAAATCCCGGAACTCAGCACCTCGTGCCTGCGGGCAAACTGAGCCACTAACGCGGGAAGGTCGACAAAACGCTCTAAGTCCGGAATAGAAATTCCGGATGTTACATGTCTTTTCTACTTTGCAAAGTATATGTGGATGCCATTATTTCTTTGTTGAGCTTGTGGATTTGTTTGAAGACCCCTAACATCATAGTCTCAAAAACTATTTATAGAGAAAGATGAGAGAGACAAATTAATATTTGCAATTGATTATGCAAATAAATATAATTATTCTCTTTGACCATTTTCATCTTTTGGCTTCCCTATATTTTAACGTAAATTGAAATCATCCATAAATACAATGACCAAGGCTAAGGATGGTCAATCCCAAATTTAAAGCACTTAATTAGGGTCACCATAACACCGTTTTTCGATCCTTTGGTAGCAAATAACAAGCCTATTGGATAGTATTTATTAGGAAATATTTAAAGTCATATTAAAGTGATTTAATTAATTATAATCACCTCATTGTTTTTAAAGTGAGAAGTTGATATCCCCTTAATTGAAAGGTTGAAAATACAAATTGCAAATGCATAATTTGTATTTTTTTTGGTTTGACCATTTTCCTTAATAAATGTATTATTGGGCTTTTTAATATGTTAAGAAGATAACAACCCATCATTTTCCAAATGTTCTCCCGGCACATTGTTTTCAACTTATTGGATTGCATCTAACTTGATGGGTTGTAATCCAACGTCGTGATTTTTGGGCTTGTGATATATATTTTTTTTGTTTATCAACATTATATGAACTTTTGTGTTTAAATAATATAGTAAGTAGTACCCATCACTATTAAAGCGATGAAAATGTGGTAGTGTAATCACCATTTCATCATTTTTTGTAAATACAATAATTTGGGTTTTAATTTCATACAATACACCCAAAATATATTTTTCACAATTAATTTTAAAAAATCATATCCATGATTTTAAAATTAATTTCATTTACATTCACAAACACATAATATTCGTGAAAACCAAAATTTTCTTTCAGATATTCAATGCTTCCACACCTCTTACAAAATTGTGCACCTCAAAGTTGCTTCTCAAATATTTTAAAATTGTGATAACTCAAAGTAGGATCGAGCTCAAATGAAAAATTCATCACCCAAAATAAAATAAAATTGTTACTTTGTAGTTGGAGTTCAAGTGGTGCGGTAGCAACAAAACAAATTTATGAAGAAAGAGAAAAGTTATAGAAAATTTGAGATGAAGAATGTGAAGGTCAACTTTGTTTCAAAGATCAAAAGAAGAAGAAAAAAAATCAAGAGCAAAGTCGATTGTAATATGGTGTGAAAGCACAATGCATGTGCATTGAAACCAAGTGATAATAAAAGAAAGAAGATCTTTGCGAACTACGCGCGGTTTGATCCCTGCAAAGAGGGGTACGTAGGAGACTTGACCCAAATTTCAATTAAGTTCAATCGTCACACGCAAATTTGAAATGATAATTCCAGAACTACGTATGATTTGATCCCTATGAAAGGGTACGTAGGAAACTCAATTTCATGACCGTTGAGTTCAATCACAAGTTTCGAGTTGATACCCAAACACAAAAAAAATTCTTGAGAACTATGTTTGACTTGATTCCGTCGAAACGGATACGTAGGAAACTCCCCGAGTTCAGTCATACCCCTACCCCAAATAAAAAGAAGAGAAGAGAAATATCGCCAACTTAGAGTTTCTCATACGCACATGATAGTCGGATATGTAAGAGCTTTAGTCTTGGGAGCCTGTTTTGGTCTTAGTCGCCCCGCAGGTTTAGGGAGCTGCCCCTGCGGCTCGTGTAGTTTTCCGCCCCTGCGGCTCAGGTAACCGCCCCTGCGGTTTCTTGCGGCTGCAGCCGGTTTTGTTGACCGGTTGGACTCGTGCTTTACCCTCTATTCTCTTTCTCCTTAAGTCTCTTCCTTGGCTTGATGAGCAAGGGTTTCATCATCTTTCTTCAACTTCTCACGTCCTTCTTGCTTCTCTCTTTCTCCTCTTTGATCTTGCTTTTGTTCTTCTTTGAGTTTGAAAGAGTTTGTGTGTGAATTTGGTAGAGGTTGATGTTGTGCATGGTTGTTGAGCTTGAGAGCCAGCTAAGGGTGTGTTCTGTTCTTTCCTTGGTGGACCGCAGCAGTGGTAAGCTCCATTCTTCTCTTCTTTCTTCCTTTCTTGAATTCCTCTTCCTTAGCTTAGGATTAGATGTGATTGAATGTATATTGATGTTATAATGTGTATGTATGCATGTGTTTGAATATGGAATAGAGAAGACGTGATTTGATCACGTGAAGAGTGAAAGAGAAGTCGGGACTCTACGTTCTGCAGAGTCACCGCCCCTGCGCCTGCATACCGCCGCCCCTGCGGAAGTGTGTCACCGCACCCGCGCCTGGAAGCCGCCGCCCCTGCGGCCACGGTCACCGCGCATGCGTCCTTGTGCTGTCGCGCCTGCGGTTTGCCTTGCTTCGCCCCTGCGTCCCTCTTGTCACGTAGGTGTGTCTTGTCCGGGATCTACCTAGAGTAGAGTAGATCCTTTCCTTTCCTAGTATTAGCGGGTTAGTAGCATGCTAGGTACGTATATGAGAATAGAATGATGATGAGTATGATAGCGTTATATGCCGTTTATGGCTTTGAGGTTTAGTAGATTATTGAGGTTATAAGTTGGATATGATCCTTATGGATCCCTTGGGTCTAGGTGTGACCCCTTTGTTTGATAGGAGATTGATATCTCTGTATGCCTTGTATAGGCAGTGCTGTTCTCCGGATTTGGAGCTGATCATACTTGAGAGTACTACGTGGTTGAGATTATTCCGAGATTGAGGTAAATCCATAGGACTTACTTAGTTATCATCCTTATATGGGGGTTATGCATGAGTGGTGATTGTTATCTGCTTGATAGCATGCGTTATTGATTATTACCGACCTATGGTCTAGTGATTGCCCCTTGTAGGGCCGTGATAACTTTGCCCTTACATCCCGCTGGGAGTTTGGGAGGTTCTCTGCGGACAGGCCCGTAAGAGCCTTAGTCTTTGGAGCTTGTTTTGGCCTTAACCGCCCCCGCGGGTTTAGGGAGCCGCCCCTGCGGCTCAGGGAACCGCCTCTGCGGTTTCTTGCGGCTGCAGCCGACTTTGTTGACTCTTGACCCGTGCTTTACTCTCTTCTCTTCTTAGCCGTTTCCTTTGTCTCCTGAGCAAGGGTTACTTCATTCTGGCCTTCTTCACGTTCTTCTTCTTGCCTCCTTCTTCTCCTTGATCTTGTCTTGGCGTCCTTTGAGTTTGGTAGAGTTTTGTTGTGTGGATGATGATGTTGGATGTTGTGCTGAGCTTGAGAGCTAGTTGTTGAGGTTGTGGATCTTTTCCTTTCCTAGACCAGCAGTAGAGGTAAGCTCCTTGCTTCTCCTTTCTTTCTTTCTTCCTTGTTTCCTCTTCTCTAGCTTAGGATTAGATGTATGGAAGGTATATTGATGTTAGAATGTGTATATATATGTATGTGTTTGAATATGGAATGGAGAAGTGATTTGATCACGTGAAGAGTGAAAGAGAAGTCGGAACTCTACGTTCTACAGAGTCGCCGCCTCCGCGCCTGGAAACTGCCGCCCCTGCGGGAGCTTTGTCACCGCACTCGCGCCCGGAAGCTGCCGCCCTTGCGGCCACGGTCTCAGCGCCTGCGCCCGTGCCTGCGCTGGCCTGCGGTTTGCCTTGTTCCGCCCCTCTGTCTTTCCGTTCTGCAGGTGCGTCTTGTACAAGATCTACTTAGAGTAGTATGATCCTTTCCTTTCCTAATATGAGCGGGTTAGTAGCATGCTAGGTATGTGTATGAGGATAGTATGATGAGGAATGTGATATATTTGTATGCCGGTTATGGCTTTGAGGTTTAGTAGTTTATCGAGGTTTATAAGTTGGATATGATCCTTTTGGATCCCTTGGGTCTAGGTGTGACCCCTTTGATTGATAGGAGATGTGATATCTCGTTTATACCTTGTTTTAGGCAGTGTTGTCCTCTAGATTGGAGTGGATCGTGTTTGAGAGTTGATCGTAGATGAGACTACTTCTGAGGTTGAGGTAAGTCCATAGGACTTACTTAGTTACCATCCTTATATTGGATGAATGCATGAGTTGTGTGTGTTATATGCTTGATAGCATGCGATGTCATTTATTACCGGCCTATGTTTCAGTGATTGCTCATTGTAGGGCCGTGATAAGCTTTCCCATTTCATCCCGCTGGGAGTCTGGGAGGTTCTCTGTAGTTAGGCTAGATCTGGTATACGGGATGGCCACTCCCCACTCCTTTATGGTATACGAGAGAGTGTTCCGGATTCACTCCTGCTGGCTATGAGCGACCAGAGGCGAGGATGATATACTCCTCGTGTCACATATGATCATATACATATATTTATACGATTTGAGTGTTGGACTTTATAAAGATAATGAACCGGGTAAATGTGTGATAGAATGATGATGTGTTTATTATTCTTGACGTGTGACTGTGCTTATGCATCTCTATATATATGTGTATGGTTAGCTAACAATTTATACCGTGTTGTAGATCCTTTGCAGGTTAGGAGAGCTGCATAGTGATCCAGATGGGTGATCCGCTGAGGGCTCCGTACACTGGGTTATACGTGGGATACAAGATATTTATGATGTACGGATTTATGTTTTGGTTTGTACTCAGCGGTTCTTTTGTATTAACTTTTGATATGTATATATATATATATATATATATATATATATATATATATATATATATATATATATATATATATATATATATATATATATATATATATATATATATCAGTTTGATGTTTTGTTTGTAATCTATCTGTGTCTTGTTGTAAGATCTAGTGAACTTGTTCTTAGGCTAGGGTCAGGATCCATTGTGAGATCTTAACCCAGTAGCGTCTCGAGTCCTACGGATTCGGGGTGTTACAAAGTTGGTATCAGAGCCTTAGGTTGACAACAATGGCACTTGCAATCTGCGATAAAAAGTCGAATATATAAATAAACAGAACCCGAAAGGGGTCTGAGTTTTCAAAAGGTTTTGGTCTTGAAATGAGTACATATATTTTGGGATAGTGTGTACGTGATCCATCGCCCCTCTGAAGATCTCGATAGTATAGATATATTTATAGATATTCTGTTGTGATTGATTTGATATATATCTATACATATGACATATATATAGCCTTCTAAGTTAGGTTTATGTCCTCTACAGATGGTTCGGACTAGAGCCTTACCTGCAGTTGGACGAGGTAAGGGTAGACCCCCTCTAGGTAGAGGACGGGGTAGGATTCCCGCTGGTGATACACGTGCAGCGGAAGAGACTCATGAGGACGTTGTTGAGAGTGCCGTTCCGAGACTGGGAACGGTACGGTGCAGCTGAGAGACAGGGATTCCAGAGAGTCCAGTCAGATGACTCGGATCGTGTCTCCATGGAGGGACCGGCATTCCGCGAGTATATCAGACGAGTTGAGAAGGCTGCTAGAGCAGGTTGGCGTGCCCCTGATCTGCCGGCAAATGGGGGATCATCTGAGAGATCCCATGGAGTTACTCAGGTGCCAGCTGCACCGGCACTTGTTGTTGAGATTGCTAGAGTTACAGAGGAGTATAGAGGGCCTCGACTAGATACTTGGTTGAAGGCATTCAATCAGATGGGAGTACCCCCTTTCTCTAGGAAGGTGGGGCTAGAGGTGGAACTATGGATAGGACATGTAGACTCAGCTTTGGAGTTTATTAGTTGTCCAGCTGACAGGCAGATTGAGTTAGTGCAAACTCTGTTTAGAGATTTCGCACATTACTGGTGGAGGTCTATAGGGTACAAGTTACTAGTTATGAACAGATGATGACTATGATTAGAGAACGTTTCTGCCTACCTCACTGAGGAGGGAGAAACTGCGGGATTTTGTTGAGGCTGAGTTTGAGGATGTACCAGTCTCCGAGGCCATTAGGAGATTTCAGGAGGAGCTGGCATTGTTGGGTCCAGCTGCCCCTTCTACAAATCAGCATGTGTATCTTTTCTCCCGACGACTGAGGGATACTACCCGGACCTATATGGCGGGATTTCATTGTGAGTCCTTGATGGACTACCTGGACAGAGCCTCTGATTATGAGAGGGAGAGAGCTGGACAGAGGAGAGCTTCTCAGACCGAGAGGGTCTGAGAAGAGATAGCGTACAAGGCAGACTAGTGGTACTGGTGGAGCTGCTGGTTTAGGGCGAGGCCAGAGCCGCCAGAGTTATTCCTCTTCTGCACCGGTTGCAGATAAGAGGCGACAATGTTACAACTGTGGTGATCCGGGACATATGCGCCAGAGTGTACAAGGCCGTTAGTGACTTGCTTTACTTGTGGCAGATCAGGCCACAGAGCTGTCTTCTGCCGACAGGGCGGAGCATCATCTCAACAGGGTTCTTCCCCTGCCAGTGTAGCGGGAGGTGGGCAGAGGCCACCTCAGTAGCAGCAGATACAAGGAAAGCTGAGGGTCCCAGATCGCCCTACGACTCAGGGATCTGCTCCTAGGCCAAGTAGAGGCAGAGGTCGTGGTGGGAGCACCACTGATACCAGAGGAGCTCAGAGTAGAGTTTTTGAGCTGAGGAATGCAGAGGGGCCAGCTGCACCATTTCTGTAGGGACTCGTGTGTTACTAGTTGACTTCTTTGTCATGCCATTAGAGCATGAAGAAGTCATTCTAGGTATGAATTGGATGGATAGACATTTGTAGTTTTAGATGTAGGTAGGAGGACTATTACCCTCTCTACCGAGTTAGGCCAAATAGAGGTTTTCCGAGGTTGGTACCTTGGAAAGTCAAGCATGGTTATCAGTGCGATACGGGCAGCAAGACTGATTGCACAGGGTTGTGAGGCCTTCTGGTGTTATGCCATGAAGGAGGGGGAGAGTCCAGCATTAGTGGTTATCCCAGTTGTTTGTGAGTTTGTAGATGTATTTGTTGAGCCGTCCAGTTTTCCGCCTCAGAGGAGTGTGGATTTTGGTATTGATTTAGAGCCTGGTACGAGACCGATCTCGAAGGCCCCATACCGGATGACGCCTGTCGAGATGCTGGAGCTGAAGAAGCAACTTGAAGAGTTGGCTGAGAAGGGCTTCTTCCGCCCCAGCGTATCCCCATGGGGAGCACCTATCCTCTTCGTACGGAAGAAGGACAGATCGTTGAGATTGTGCATTGATTACAGGGAGTTGAGGTGACCATCAAGAACAAGTATCCATTGCCTCGTATTGATGATTTGTTAGATCAGCTTCAGGGAGCGACTGTATTCTCCAGGATTGACCTGCGTTTAGGGTATCACCAGCTGAGGGTGAGAGAGTAGGATGTACACAGGACAGCATTCCAGACCAGATATGGACACTACGAGTTTGTAGTGATGCCATTTGGGCTTACGAATGCCCCAAAAGTCTTTATGGAGTTGATGAACATCATCTTCATCGACTTCCTGGATCAGTTTGTGGTGGTCTTAATAGATGATATTTTGGTGTACTCTCGCAGTAAAGAGGAGCATGGAGGATAGCTGAGGACTGTATTGCAGGTTTTACGGGATAGAGAACTTTATGCTAAGTTCTCTAAGTGCGAGTTCTGGATGCCAGAGGTAGTAGCAGCTTGGACGACACCGGCGGACGTCAAGGAAGTACGTAGCTTTCTTGGCCTAGCCGGGTATTATCAACATTTTGTGGAGGGATTTTTGGTGATTACCCGTCCACTGACGAGTCTGCTGAGGAAGACTACCAGATTTGTATGGTCTGATTAGTGCATGCAGAGTTTTGAGGAGCTGAAGAGACATTTGACTTCTGCTTCTATTTTGGCACAACCAGGGGGCACAGCGGATTTTGTGGTTTACAGTGATACATCCAAGCTAGGCTTAGGATGTGTGTTGATGCAGAGAGGCAGGGTGATTGCATATGCGTCTAGACAGCTGAAGAAGTATGAGGAGAACAACCCGACTCATGATCTGCAGTTGGCAGCGGTAGTTCATGCACTGAGGATCTGGAGACATTACCTGTATGGTGCTACATGTCAGATCTTCACAGACCATAAGAGTCTGAAGTACATTTTCACGCAACGGGAATTGAATAACCGCCAGCGCAGATGACTTGAGCTGATCAAGGACTTTGATCTGGAGATTTTGTATCATCCGGGGAACGTTGTCGCCGACGCCCTGAGCAAGAAGACGCCTCGAGAGAAGGCGATTGCGAGATTGACAGTACAGTCTCAGTTACAGAGAGACCTAATATGGTTAGAGTTGGACATCCAGTCACCTGATGAGGATGCCCGGTTGAGTACTTTAGAGGTTCTATCTGATTTGTTGAGTGAGATCCAACAGAAGCAGAAGACCTGCCCGACACTGATGAGGATCCGAGAGAGGATGTCCAAGGATGAGGCACCACAGTTCCTTATAAGAGCAGATGGAGTGATGAGACGCCGCGGTCGCGTCTGTGTGCCCGTTGATGCGGATTTGCGCCAGAGGATATTACAGGAGGCTCATTGTACGCCTTATTCAGTGCATCCTGGTACAAGTAAGATGTACCAGGATTTGAGACGTTCATACTGGTGGGGAGGGCTGAAGCCCGATGTGACCAGATTTGTGGCACAGTGTGCGATTTGTCAGCAGGTCAAAATTAAGCATTTCAGACTTGAAGGTAAACTCCATCCCCTTCCTGTTCCACAAAGGAAGTGGGAGGATGTCATCATGTACTTTGTGACTGGGCTCAGACTGAGCCGGAGTTTTGATGCTATCTGGGTTATAGTGGACAAATTGACGAAGACGGCATTTTTCATCCCTATCCGGGAAACGTGGCCGGTGAGCAAATTAGCTGAGGAGTACACTAGGCAGATAGTGAGACTCCATGGTGTACCGAGGACGATCATCTCAAAAAGAGATGGACGATTTACCTCGAGGTTTTGGCAGTAGATTCAGACTGCCATGGGGACGAGTTTGCACTTCACTACTGCGTTCCATCCTCAGACAGATGGTCAGTCAGAGAGGACCATTCAGACACTGGAGGATATGCTGCGAGCTTGTGTGTTGGACTGGGGACAAGTGTGGACGGATCATCTCCCACTAGTTGAGTTATCGTACAACAACAGCTGACATGCATCGATTGGGATGGCCCCATATGAGGCACTGTATGGACAGAGATGTCGTACGCCGTTATGCTGGGATGAGTCTAGCTGTGTTAGTGGTTTGACACCTGATCAGATTCAGGATGATGTTGCTCGAGTAGCACTGATTAGAGAGAGGATGTTGACTGCACAGAGCCGTCAGAAGTCTTATGCAGAAAGGAGGCGTAGACCTCTAGAGTTCAGAGTGGGAGCCCATGTGCGGCTGAGGGTGTCTCCGACACGAGGTGTTAGACGTTTCGGCATTAAGGGGAAGTTGAGCCCCCGGTATGTCGGACCGTTCGAGATTTTGGATAGGATTGGGAGTGCAACATACAGGTTAGCTTTGCCTCCGAGATTAGAGGGTGTTCACCCTGTGTTTCACGTGTCTCAGCTGAGGGAGTATATACCAGATCCGAGACATATAGTGAGTTATGATGATTTGGTGGTTGAGCCGGACCACACCTTTGTTGAGCACCTGATTGTAGTCCTAGAACGAAGTATGAGACGCCTGCGTTCGAAGGACATTCCTATGCTGAGGATACAGTGGTCGAGACGAGGACCTGATGAGGCTACATGGGAGACTGAGGATAGTATTCAGAGGAACTATCCAGAGTTTTATGCCGAGATAGATGCACCTGTAGGATCTACGAGTAGATCTTAGTACTATCTTTGTGAGTGTTATGCTTATGTGCTTATATGCTATGATGTGTTTATTTTCATACTATCTATGATATGATGTGTGATCTTATTAGATCTTGCTGTGCTAGTACGATTGATTATAGTTGGAGATGGTTCTTTCCTCCATGCTATTATGATGCGATTAGGTTTAGCTGGAGAAGGTTATTCCTCCATGCTATTTTGGTGGACATAGTATTGCTGGAGATGTTTTTCCTCCATGCCCTTCTGTTATGAGTATGATACGGCTAGAGTTTTTCTTCCTCTATGCCTTTGTGATGTGATTACGATGGTTTGGCTAGAGATGTTTTTCCTCTATGCCCTGGATAGTATAGTGATCTTATGGTTGGAGATGATGAGTTCCTCTATGCCTGTGCTTGAGGTTATAGAGTGATATAGGGTGATACCACCGTGCGGAGATGTGATGCCTCCGATAGAGAGAGTTATACCTCGGCTTCTGCGTCCGAGTGGTTTCAGGACTTTACAAGTTTCGGGACGAAACTTGTTTTTAGGGGGGTGAGGTGTAAGAGCCTTAGTCTTTGGAGCTTGTTTTGACCTTAGCCTCCCCCGCGGGTTTAGGGAGCCGCCCCTGCGGCTCTTGTAGTTTTCCGCCCCTGCGGTTTCTTGCGGCTGCAGCCGACTTTGTTGACTCTTGACCCGTGCTCTACTCTCTTCTCTTCTTAGCCGTTTCCTTTGTTTCCTGAGCAAGGGTTACTTCATTCCAGCCTTCTTCACGTTCTTCTTCTTACCTCCTTCTTCTCCTTGATCTTGTCTTGGCTTCCTTTGAGTTTGGAAGAGTTTTGTTGTGTGGATGATGATGTTAATGATGTTAAATGTTGTGATGAGCTTGAGAGCTAGCTGTTGAGGTTATGGATCTTTTCCTTGCCTAGACCAGCAGTAGAGGTAAAGCTCCTTGCTTCTCCTTTCTTTCTTTCTTCCTTGTTTCCTCTTCTCTAGCTTAGGATTAGATGTATGGAAGGAATATTGATGTTAGAATGTGTATGTATATGTATGTGTTTGAATATGGAATGGAGAAGACGTGATTTGATCACGTGAAGAGTGAAAGAGAAGTCGGGACTCTACGTTTTGCAAAGTCGCCGCCCCCGCGCTTGGAAACTGCCGCCCCTGCGGGAGCTTTGTCACCGAACCCGCGCCCGGAAGCTGCCGCCCCTGCTGCCACGGTCTCAGCGCCTGCGCCCGTGCCTGCGCTTGCCTGCGGTTTGCCTTGTTCCGCCCCTGCGTCTTTCCGTTCCGCAGGTGCGTCTTGTACATGATCTACTTAGAGTAGTATGATCATTTCCTTTCCTAGTATGAGCGGGTTAGTAGCATGCTAGGTATGTGTATGAGGATAGAATGATGAGAATTGTGATATATATGTATGCCTGTTATGGCTTTGAGGTTTAGTAGTTTATCGAGGTTTATAAGTTGGATATGATCCTTATGGATCCCTTGGGTCTTGGTGTGACCCCTTTGATTGATAGGAGATGTGATATCTCGTTATGCCTTGTTTTAGGCAGTGTTGTCCTCCAGATTAGAGTGGATCGTGTTTGAGAGTTGATCGTGGTTGAGACTACTTCTGAGGTTGAGGTAAGTCCATAGGACTTACTTAGCTACCATCCTTACATTGGATATATGCATGAGTGGTGTGTGTTATATGCTTGACAGCATGCGATGTCGTTTATTACCGGCCTATGTTTTAGTGATTGCCCGTTGTAAGGCCGTGATAACCTTTCCCATTTCATCCCGCTGGGAGTTTGGGAGGTTTTCTGTAGTTAGGCTAGATCTGGTATACAGGATGGCCACTCCCCACTCCCTTATGGTATACGGGAGAGTGTTCCGGATCACCTCCAGCTAGCTATGAGCGACCAGAGGCTAGGATGATATACTCCTCGTGTCACATATGATCGTATACATATATTTATACGATTTGAGTGTTGGACTTTATAAAGATAATGAACCGGGTAAATGTGTGATAGAATGATGATGTGTTTATTATTCTTGACGTGTGACTGTGCTTATGCATCTCTATATATATGTGTATGGTTAGCTAACAATTTATACCGTGTTGTAGATCCTTTGCAGGTTAGGAGAGCTGCAGAGTGATCTAGAGGGGTGATCCGTTGAGGGCTCCATACACTGGGTTATACGTGGGATACGGGATATTTATGATGTACGGATTTATGTTTTAGTTTGTACTCAGCGGTTCTTCTGTATTACCTTTGATATGTATATATATATATATATATATATATATATATATATATATATATATATATATATATATATATATATATATATATATATCAGTTTGATGTTTTGTTTTAATCTATTTGTGCCTTGTTGTAAGATCCAGTGAACTTGTTCTTAGGCTAGGGTCAGGATCCATTGTGAGATCCAAACCCAGTAGCGCCTCGAGTCCTACGGATTCGGGGTGTTACAAGGTCATATCTGGAAAGTGTTACCAGATCACCACTACAGCTGGCAACATACCCGAGAGGCGAGGGTTATATTCCTCGTGTCACATATGTTCATATACATACATATATATATATATATATATGATTTGAGTGTTGGACTATTTATATAAAGATAATCAACCGGGTAAATGTGTGATACCATGGTGAGATGTTTATGATTTTATGATGTGTGTATGTGCTTATGCTTCTCTTATATATGTATGGTTTGCTAACGGTTTTATACCGTGTTGTAGATCCTTTGAAGGTTAGGAGAACTGCAGAGTGATGTAGAGGAGGTGATCCGCTGAGGGCTCCGTACACTAGGATATGCGTGGGATATGGGGATTTCATATATGTACAGTTACATGTTTACTTTTGTACTCAGCGGTTCTTCTGTAAACCTTTTGATTTATATATATATATACAGTTTGATGTTTTGATTTTAATTTATATGTGCCTTGTTGTAAGATCCAAAGAACTTGTTGTCAGGCTAGGGTAAGGATCCATTGTGAGATCCTAGCCCAGTAGCGCCTCGAGTCCTACAGATTCGGGGTGTTACAAAGTTGGTATCAGAGCCTTAGGTTGACAACAATGGCACTTGCAATCGGCGATAAAGGTCGAATAGATAAATAAACAGAACCCGAAAGGGGTCTGACTTTTCAAAAGGTTTTGGTTTTGAAATGAGTACAAATGTTTTGGGATAGCGTGAATGAGAAGCCATCACCCCTATGAAGATCTCGACAATATAGATATATATAGATATTATGTTGTGATTGATTTGATATATATCTATACATATGGCATATATATAGCCTTTTAAGTTAGGTTTACATCCTCTGCAGATGGTTCAAACTAGAGCTTTACCTGCAGCTGGACGAGGTAGGGGTAGACCCCCTCTACATAGAGGACGGGGTAGGACTTCCGCTGTTGATCCACGTGCAGCGGAGGAGATTCACGAGGATGTTGCTGAGAGTGTCGTTCCTGAGACTAGGAACAGGGCAGCTGAGAGACAGGGATCACAAAGAGTCCAGTCAGATGACTCGGATTGTGTCTCAATGGAGGGACCAACATTCCGCGAGTATATCAGACGTATGGAAGAGGCTGCCAGAGTAGGTAGACGTGCCCCTGATCAGCCAGCACAAGAGGGATCATCTAGGAGATCCCATGAAGTTACTCAGGTGTTTGTTGTACCGGCACGTGCTGTTGAGATTCCTCAGGTTCTAGAGGAGCATAGAGGGCCTCGACCAAATATTTGGTTGAAGGCATTAGATGGGAGTGACCCCTTTCTCTAGGAAGGTGGGGCTAGAGGTGGAGCTGTGGATAGGACATGTAGACTCACCTCTGGAGTCTATTAGATGTACAGTTGACAGGGAGATAGAGTTGGTGCAGATCTGTTTAGAGATTTGGCACAACAATGGTGGAGATTTGTACGGTGTCAGGTTAGTAGTTATGATCAGATGAGGACCATGATCAGATAGCGTTTCTGCCCTGCCTCACTGAGGAGGGAGAAACTGCGAGATTTTGTTAAGGCTGGCTTCGAGGATGTACCAGTCTCAGAGGCTATTAGGAGGTTCCAGGAATAGCTGGCTTTGCTGGGTCCAGCTGCACCTCCTGCAGATCAGCATGTATACCTTTTCTCCCGACGACTGAGGGATGCTACCTGGACCTATATGGCGGGATTTCACCGTGAGTCTCTAATGGATTATCTGGACAGAGCTTCTGACTATGAGAGGGAGCGGGCTGGGCAGAGGAGAGCTTCTCAGGGCGGAGGGTCTGAGAAGAGACAGCGTACCGGGCAGATCAGTGGTACGGGTGGAGCTGCTAGTGCAAGGCTAGGCCAAAGCCGCCAGAGTTATCCCTCATCTGCACCAGTTACAAATAAGGGACGACAGTGTTTCAACTGTGGTGGTTATGGGCATATACGACCAGAGTGTACGAGGCAGACAGTGACTTGCTACACTTGTGGCGGACGAGGGCACAGAGCTGTCTTCTGTAGACAGGGTGGGGCTTCATCACAACAGAGTTCTTCTCCTGCTAATGCAGCAGGGGGTGGGCAGAGACCACCTCAACAACAGATACAAGGACAGCAAAGGGTCCCAGATCGTACTACCACTCAGGGATCTGCTCCTGGGTTGGGTAGAGGTAGAGGTTGTGGTGGGAGTACCACAGATACCAGAGAAGCTCAAGGTAGAGTTTTTTAGCTTAGGAGTGCAGAGGAGCCAGCTGGACCGACTACTACAGGTACTATTCTGACTCATGGTTTACTTGTTAGAGTCTTGTTTAATACGGGTGCTACGCATTCTTTTATATCTGATGCATGTGTTGAGCGTCTGAGTTTAGATACGACTGAGGGTATACCCGTGAGATCCGTGAGATCCGTGACCGTCCCATTTCTGTAGGGACCCGTGTATTGCTTGTCGACCTCTTTAGCATGCCATTAGAGCATGAAGAAGTCATTTTAGGTATGGATTGGATGGATAGGCATCAGGCAGTCTTAGATGTAGGTAGGAGGACTGTTACCCTCTCTACCGAGTTTGGACAGATAGAGGTTTTCTGAGGTTGGGACCTTGGAAAATCAGGTATGGTTATCAGTGCGATACGGGCAGCGAGACTGATTGCACAGGGTTGTGAGGCATTCTGGTGTTATGCCAAGAAGGAGGGGGAGAGTCCAACATTAGTGGATATCCCAGTTGTTTGTGAGTTTGCAGATGTATTTGTTGAGCCGTCCAGTTTGCCGCCTCAGAAGAATGTGGATTTTGGTATTGATTCAGAGCGTGATACGAGACCTATCTCGAAGGCCCCATACCGGATGGCGCCTGTCGAGATGTTGGAGCTGAAGAAGCAACTTGAGGAGTTGGCTGAGAAGGGTTTTATCCTTCCTAGTGTATCCCCATGGGGAGTACCTGTCCTTTTCGTACGAAAGAAGGACGGATCGTTAATATTGTGTATAGATTACAGAGAAATGAACAAGGTGACTATCAAGAACAAGTACCCATTGCCTTGTATTGATGATTTGTTAGATCAACTTCAGGGAGCGACAATATTCTCCAGAATTGACCTGCGTTCAAGGTATCACCAGTTGAGGGTGATAGAGCAGTACGTGCATAAGACAGCATTCCGGACCAGATATGGACACTACGAGTTTGTGGTGATGCCATTTGCGCTTACGAATGCCCCAATAGTCTTTATGGAGTTGATGAACGGTATATCCATCGACTTCTTGTATCAGTTTGTGGTAGTCTTCATTGATGATATTTTGGTATATTCATGCAGTAGAGAGGAGCATGCATGACAGCTGACGACTGTGTTACAGGTTTTACTAAATAGAGAACTTTATGCTAAGTTCTCTAAGTGTGAGTTTTGGATGCTAGAGGTAGCATTCCTAGATCATGTTGTTTCCGCCGAGGGGATCAAGGTTGATCCGGCGAAGATAGAGTCAGTAGCAGCCTGGACGACACCGATGAACGTCAAGGGAGTACGTAGCTTTCTTGGCCTAACCGGTTATTACCGACGCTTTGTGGAGGGATTTTCTATGATTGCCCGTCCACTGACGAGTCTGTTGAGGAAGACTACCAGATTTGTATGGTCTGATCAGTGTATGCAGAGTTTTGAGGAGCTGAAGAAACGTCTGACTTCTGCTCCTATTTTGGCACAACCAGAGGGTACAGAGGATTTTGTGGTATACAGTGATGCATTCAAGCTAGGCTTGGGATGTGTATTGATGCAGCGGGGCAGAGTGATAGCATATGCGTCTAGACAACTGAAGACGTATGAGGAGAACTACCCGACTCATGATCTGGAGTTGGAAGCGGTAGTTCATGCACTGAAGATCTGGAGACATTACCTGTATGGTGCTACATGTCAGATCTTCACAGACCATAAGAGTCTGAAGTACATTTTCACGCAGCGGGAATTGAATAACCGCCAGCGTAGGTGGCTCGAGCTGATCAAGGACTTTGATTTAGAGATTCTGTATCATCCAAGGAAGGCGAACGTTGTCGCCGATGCCTTGAGCAGGAAGACGCCTCGAGAGCAGGCGATTGCGAGATTGACAGTTCATCATCAGTTGCAGAGAGACCTGATTTGGCTGGAGTTGGACGTCTTGTTTCTTGATGAGGACGCCCAGATGAGTACTTTAGAGGTTCTTCCTGATCTGTTGGGTGAGATCCAACAGAAGCAGAAAACCTGCCCGACACTAAGGAGGATCCGAGAGAGGATGTCTAGAGATGAGGCACCACAGTTCCTGCTAGGAGCAGATGGAGTTTTGAGGCGCCGGGGTCGCGTTTGTATACCTAATGATGCAGATCTACGTCGGAGGATATTACAGGAGGCTCACTGTACACCTTACTGTGTACATCCAGGTACGAGTAAGATGTATCAGGATTTGAGACGTTTGTATTGGTGGGGAGGGCTGAAGCCCGGTGTGGCTAGATTTGTGGCACAGTGTGCGACCTACCAGCAGGTCAAGATAGAGCATTGCAGACCTAGAGGTGAGCTCCATCCACTTCCTGTTCCACAGAGGAAGTGGGAGGACGTCACCATGGATTTTGTTACTGGCCTGAGACCGAGTAGGAGTTTTGATGCTATCTGGGTTATAGTGGACAGATTGACGAAGACGGCACGTTTCATTCCTATTAGGGAGACGTGGTCGGTGAGCAAATTAGCTATGGAGTACACTAGGCAAATAGTGAGACTCCATGGTGTATCGAGGACGATCGTCTCAGACAGAGATGGACGATTTACCTCGAGATTTTGGCAGCAGATTCAGACTGCCCTGGGGACGAGTTTGCACTTCACGACTGCGTTCCATCCTCAGACAGATGGTCAGTCAGAGAGGACCATTCAGACTCTAGAGGATATGCTTCGAGCTTGTGTGTTGGATTGGGGACAAGTGTGGATGGATCATCTCCCACTTGTTAAGTTCTCATACAACAACAGCTGCCATGCATCTATTGGGATGACCCCATATGAGGCACTGTATGGACAGAGATGCCGTACTCCGTTATTCTGGGATGAGTAGAGCAGTGTAAGTGGTTTGACACCTGATCAGATTCAAGATGATGTGGCTCGAGTAGCACTAATTCGAGAGCGGATGCTGACTGCCCAGAGCCGTCAGAAGTCGTATAGACAGCTGAAGACGTATGATTGCATATGCGTGTAGACAGCTGAAGACGTATGAGGAGAACTACACGACTCATGATCTGAAGTTGGCAGCAGTAGTTCATGCATTGAAGATCTGGAGACATTACCCGTATGGTACTACATGTCAGATCTTCACAGACCATAAGAGTCTGAAGTATATTTTTACGCAACGGGAATTGAATAACCGCCAGCGTAGGTGGCTTGAGCTGATTAAGGACTTTGATCTGGAGATTTTGTATCACCCAGGGAAGGTAAATGTTGTCGCTGACGCCTTGAGCAGGAAGACGCCTCGAGAGCAGGCGATTGCGAGATTGACAGTTCATCATCAGTTGCAGAGAGACCTGATTTGGCTGGAGTTAGACGTCTTGTTTCTTGATGAGGACGCCCAGATGAGTACTTTAGAGGTTCTTCCTGATCTGTTGGGTGAGATCCAACAGAAGCAGAAAACCTGCCCGACACTAAGGAGGATCCGAGAGAGGATGTCTAGAGATGAGGCACCACAGTTCCTGCTAGGAGCAGATGGAGTTTTGAGGCGCCGGGGTCGCGTTTGTATACCTAATGATGCAGATCTACGTCGGAGGATATTACAGGAGGCTCACTGTATGCCTTATTCAGTGCACCAAGGTACGAGTAAGATGTACCAGGATTTGAGACGTTTATATTGGTGGGGAGGGTTGAAGTCCGATGTAGCCAGATTTGTGGCACATTGTGCGACTTGTCAACAGGTCAAGATCAAGCATTGTAGACCTGGAGGTGAACTCCATCCACTTCCTGTTCCAAAGAGGAAGTGGGAGGACGTCACCATGGACTTTGTGACTAGACTGAGACCGAGCAGAAGCTTTGATGCCATCTGGGTTATAGTGGACAGAATGACGAAGACGGCACGTTTGCCAGTGAGCAGATTAGCTGAGGAGTACACTAGATAGATAGTGAGACTCGATGGTGTACCGAGGACGATCGTCTCAATCAGAGATGGATGATTTACCTCTAGGTTCTGGCAGCAGATTCAGACTTCCCTGGCGACGAGTTTGCACTTCACGACTGCGTTCCATCCTCATAGAGATGGTAAGTTAGAGAGGACCATTCAGACATTGGAGGATATGCTGCGAGCTTGTGTGTCGGATTAGGGACAAGTGTGGGCGGATCATCTCCCACTAGTTGAGTTCTCATACAACAACAACTGTCATGCATCTATTGGGATGGCCCCATATGAGGCACAGTATGGACAGAGATGTCGTACTACGTTATGTTGGGATGAGCCGAGCAATGCTAGTGGTTTGACACCTGATCAGATTCAGGATGATGTGGCTCGTGTAGCATTGATTAGAGAGAGGATGTTGACTGCACAGAGCCGTCAGAAGTCATATGTAGATAGGAGGCGTAGACCCCTAGAGTTCAGAGTAGGAGCCCATGTGTGGCTGAGGGTGTCTCCGACACGAGGTATTAGACGTTTTGGCATTAAGGGGAAGTTGAGCCCCCGATATGTCGGACCGTTCGAGATTTTGGATCGGGTTGGGAGCGCAGCATACAGGTTAGCTTTGCTTCCGAGATTAGAGAGTGTTCACCCTGTGTTTCACGTGTCTCGGCTGAGAGAGTATATACCAGATCCGAGACATATTGTGAGTTATGATGATTTGGTAGTTGAGTCGGACCACACTTTTGTTGAGCACCCGACTGCAGTCCTAGAACAAGGTATGAGACGCCAGCGTTCGAAGGACATTCCTATGCTGAGGATACAGTGGTCGAGACGAGGACCTGATGAGGCTACATGGGAGACTGAGGATAGTATTCAGAGGAACTATCCAGAGTTCTATGCCGAGATAGATGTACCAGTAGGATCGACAAGTAGATCTTAGTACTATCTTGGTGAGTGTTGTGATTATATGCTTATATGCTATGATGTGTTTATTTTCGTACTAGCTATGATATGATGTGTGATCTTATTAGATCTTGTTGTGCTAGCACGATTACTGTTTATAGCTTAAGATGGCTCTTTCCTCCATGCTATTGAGATACGATTAAGGTTTAGCTGGAGATGGTTATTGCTCCATGCTATTTTGATGGACATAGTGTTGCTGGAGATGTTTATCCTCCATGCCTTTTTGTTATGAGTATGATACGGCTAGAGATGGTTTTCCTCTATGCCCTTGTGATATGATGATGGTTTGGCTAGAGATGTTTTTCCTCTATGCCTTGGATAGTATAGTGATCTTGTTGCTGGAGTTGATGATTTCCTCCATGCTTGTGTTTGAAGCTATAGAGAGAGTTGTACCTCGGCTTATGAGTCCAAGTGGTTTGAGGATTTCAGGAGTTTCAGGACGAAAATTGTTTTTAGGGTGGTGAGGTGTAAGAGCCTTAGTCTTGGAAGCCTGTTTTGGTCTTAGCCGCCCTGCGGCTCGTGTAGTTTTCCGCCCATGCGGCTCAGGGAACTGCCCCTGCGGTTTCTTGCGGTTGCAGCCGGTTTTGTTGACCGGTTGGACTCGTGCTTTACCCTTTCTTCTCTTTCTCCTTAAGCCTCTTCCTTGGCTTGATGAGCAAGGGTTTCATCTTCTTTCTTCAGCTTCTCACGTCCTTCTTGCTTCTCCCTTTCTCCTCCTTGATCTTGCTTTTGTTCTTCTTTGAGTTTGAAAGAGTTTGTGTGTGGCTTTGGTAGAGGTTGATGTTGTGCATGGTTGCTAAGCTTGAGAGCCAACTAAGGGTGTGTTCTGTTCTTTCCTTTGTGGACCACAACAGTGGTAAGCTCCATTCTTCTCTTCTTTCTTCCTTTCTTGAATTCCTCTTCCTTAGCTTAGGATTAGATGTGATTGAATGTATATTGATGTTAGAATGTGTATGTATATGCATGTGTTTGAATAGGAGAAGAGGTGATTTGATCACGTGAAGAGTGAAAGAGAAATCGGGACTCTACGTTCTGCAGAGTCGCCGCCCTTGCGCCTGGAAGCCGCCGCCCCTGAGGAAGTGTGTCACCGCACCCGCACCTGGAAGCCCCCGCCCTTGCGGCCACGGTCACCGCGCCTGCGTCCTTGTGCTGCCGCGCCTGCGGTTTGCCTTGCTTCGCCCCTGCGTCCCATTTGTCACGCAGGTGCGTCTTGTCCCGGATCTAACTAGAGTAGAGTAGATCCTTTCCTTTCCTAGTATTAGCGGGTTAGTAGCATGCTAGGTACGTATATGAGAATAGAATGATGATGAGTATGATAGCGTTATATGCCGTTTATGGCTTTGAGGTTTAGTAGATTATCGAGGTTATAAGTTGGATATGATCCTTATGGATCCCTTGGGTCTAGGTGTGACCCCTTTGTTTGATAGGAGATTGATATCTCTGTATGCCTTGTATAGGCAGTGTTCTCCGGATTTGGAGCTGATCATACTTGAGAGTACTACGTGGTTGAGATTATTCCGAGATTGAGGTATGTCCATAGGACTTACTTAGCTACCATCCCTATATGGGGTATATCCATGATTGGTGATTGTTATATGCTTGATAGCATGCATTATTGATTATTACCGACCTATGGTCTAGTGATTGCCCATTGTAGGGCCATGACAACTTTGCCCTTACATCCCGTTGGGAGTTTGGGAGGTTCTCTGCGGACAGGCCAGATCTGGAAGTGGGACGGGCACCTACCACTCCCTTAGGGTATACGGGAAAGTGTTACCAGATCACCACTATAGCTGGCAACATCCCCGAGAGGTGAGGGTTATATTCCTCGTGTCACATATGTTCATATATATATATATATATATATATATATGATTTGAGTGTTGGACTATTTATATAAAGATAATGAACCGGGTAAATGTGTGATACCATGATGAGATGTTTATGATTTTATGATGTGTGTATGTGCTTATGCTATCTTATATATGTATGGTTAGCTAACGGTTTTGTACCGTGTTGTAGATCGTTTGCAGGTTAGGAGAACTGCAGAGTGATCCAGAGGAGGTGATCCGCTGAGGGCTCTGTACACTAGGATATGCGTGGGATATGGGGATTTCATATATGTAAAGTTACATGTTTACTTTTGTACTCAGCGGTTCTTTTGTAAACCTTTTGATTATATATATATATATATATATATATATATATATATATATATATATATATATATATATATATATATATATATATATATATATATATATATATATATATATATATGTACAGTTTGATGTTTTGATTTTAATCTATCTGTGCCTTGTTGTAAGATCCAGTGAACTTGTTGTCAGGCTAGGGTCAGGATCCATTGTGAGATCCTAGCCTAGTAGCGCCTCGAGTCCTACGGATTCGGGGTGTTACAGGATAATTCAGAAAACCCTTCATAGAAGGTGAGTCCAAGTGATTCCGGTGATGCGTAAAAAGTTGAGAAATATAAGTCATAGGTGGTGCGGCTTATGGATAACCCGTCCTAAAAGTTGAGTTTGGTTATGTTCTATGATGTATGGAAATCGAAGTTTGGAAAAATATTCAATTGAACTACGTAAGGCTTGATCCTTCCTACGGAAGGTACGTAGGCAACCCGTTGGGTGCAACCCAAATTCTCAAAAAAAAAAATTCAAGAGGTCATCCGAAATATTATCAGTATTGTTTTATAATCGTGAGGATACGACGAATAAGGGTCGAACCTTATAAACATTTTTTTCAAACAAAATGTGTTATGGATTTTTATTTTGCTCTAATATTTTTGCTTAACAATCGCACTTGTCTACTTATGCCACCTTCCCGACATAACCGAACAGTGTGCTCTTGCCGGGACCCGTTAATTAAATCCGGACAAGTGTTTTTACTTTTTTGGAACCCGAGAAGTCTTACTTTCTTATTTTTAATATTTAAAAAACGTAAGTATTTCTTTTCATGAAAGTTAATAGATCAAAACAAAAGGTTAACATATGAATCTATCGAGAAGAAGATTTAAATCAAAATAAATAAATAAATAAAACAAAAAAAGGGGTGAAACACGAGGATTTCCCAGGAAGTTTCCCATCCTAGTACTACTCTCGCCCAAGCACGCTTAACTTCGGAGTTGTGATGGGATCCGGTGCATTAGAGCTGGTATGATCGCAACTTATGCCACCTTCCCCTTGGCCTTGCTCGCTAGCTAGCAAGCTTTACCAACATAACCGAACCGTGTGCTCTTGCCAGAACCCGTTAATTAAATACAGATAAGAATTTTTCCTTTTTTGGAACCCGAAAAGTGTAACACCCTGAATCCGTAGGACTCGAGGCGCTATTGGGCTAGGATCTCACAATGGATCCTAACCATAAAACTGATATATATAAATCAAAAGGTTTATACAAGGTATGAGTACAATCAAAACATATATTGTACGTAACAAAAGATCCCACATTCCACGATAAGGACCTAGTGTACGGAGCCCTCAACGGATCACCCACTCTGGATCACTCTGCATCTCTCCTAACCTGTAAACGATCTACAACACGGTATAAAACCGTTAGCTAACCATACACATATATATAGAAGATGCAAGAGCACAAACACACTTCAGGAATTATAACATATAAACATGTTGTCACACATTTATCCGGTTAATTATCTTTATAAAGTCCAACACTCAAATAGTATATATATATATATATATATATATATATATATATATATATATATATATATATATATATATATATATATATATATATATATATATATATATATCTGCATATGAATATATGTGACATGAGGAATATATATAATCCTCGCCCTTGAGTGATATAGCTAGCTGGAGTGGTATAAGCGCACCTTCCCGTATACCGTAAGGAGTGGTAAGTGCCCTTCCCGTATACCAGATCAAGCCTAACTACAAAGAACCTCCGAGACTCCACTACGGGATGAAAGGCAAGTTGTCACAGCCACTACAATGGGCGGTCACTATATCATAGGTCGGTAATAAACCATATTGCATGCTATAAAGCATATAACAAACACCACTCATGCATACATCCAATATAAGGATGGTAGCTAAGTAAGTCCTATGGACTTACCTCAACCTCGGAGTAATCTCAACCACGATCAACTCTCAACACGATCCACTCCAATCTGGAGGATAGCACTGCCTAATAACAAGGCATAACGAGATATCAATCTCATATCACTCAAAGGGGTCACACTTAGACCCAAGGGATCCATAAGGATCATATCCAACTGATAAACCTCAAGGCCATAACCGGCAGCTATAGATATCATACTCATCATTATTCTATCCTCATACACATACCTAGTATGCTACTAACCCGCTCATACTAGGAAAGGAAAGGATCTACACTACTCTAGGTAAATCCGGAACAAGACGCACCTACGTGACAAGAGGGACGCAGGGGCGAAGCAAGGCAAACCGCAGGTGCGGCGGAACAAGGACGCAGGCGCGGTGACCGTGGCCGCGGGGCGGCAGCTTCCAGGCGTGGGTGCGGTGACAATCTTCCGTAGGGGCGGCATCACTGGAACGCGGGGGCGGCAACAGTGCAGAATGTGATCCCGCGATTCCTCTTCGGCTCTTCACGTGATGGAATCACGTCTTCATCAACCATTAACCATACATATGCATATATATACACATTTCAACATCAAACTACATCCAATACATCTAATCCTAAGCTAAGGAAGATGGAATCAAAGAAAGAAAGAACAGAAGAAGAAGAATGGAGCTTACCTACTGCTGGTCTAGGCAAGGAAATAATCACAAACACCTTCTAAACTGGCTCCCAAGCTCAGCAACAACATCCATCATCATCAACAACCACACACAAACTCTTTCAAACTCTAAGGAATCCAAGATCAAGATCAAGAAGGAGGAAGGGAGAAGAACTACCCGACTCCTGATTTGGAGTTGTAGCGGTAGTTCATGCACTGAAGATCAAGAAGGAGGAAGGGAGAAGAACTACACAAACTCTTTCAAACTTGATGCACCGAGGTAGAGTGATTGCTTATGCGTCTCGACAGTTGAAGACGTATGAGGAGAACTACCCGACTCATGACTTGGAGTTGCAGCGGTAGTTCATGCACTGAAGATCTGGAGACATTACCTGTATGGTGCTACATGTCAGATCTTCACAGAGCATAAGAGTCTGAAGTACATTTTCACGTAGCGGGAATTGAATAACCGCCAGCGTAGATAGCTCGAGCTGATCAAAGATTTTGATCTGGAGATTCTGTACCATCCAGGGAAGGCGAACTTTGTCGCCGACGCCCTGAGCAGGAAACGTCTCGAGAGCAGGCGATTGCAAGATTGACAGTTCAACATCAGTTACAGAGAGACCTAATCTGGTTAGAGTTGGACATCCAGTTTCCTGATGAGGATGCCCATCAACGTACTTTAGATGTTCTTCCTGATCTGTTGGGTGAGATCCAATAAAAGCAGGAGACCTGCCCGACACTGATGAGGATACGAGATAGGATGTCTCGGGATGAGGCACCACAGTTCCTTCTGGGAGTAGATGGAGTGTTGAGGCCCCGCGGTCGCGTCTGTGTACCTGCTAATGCGGATCTACGTCAGAGGATATTACAGGAGGCTCACTGTACGCCTTATTCAATACACCCAAGTACGAGTAAGATGTACCAGGACTTGAGACGTTTATATTGGTGGGGAGGGCTGAAGCCCGATGTGGCCAGATTTGTGGCACAGTGTGCGACCTGCTAGCAGGTCAAGATCGAGCATTGC